>VWZN01011821.1:207916-260249 GCA_013396955.1 Regulus satrapa | reverse complement strand
ATTTTAAATTCACCAACATTCCCAGCTCTGTAGCCAAGCCTCTTTATTTGCTGGCACATAATTTATGTCATGCTTGCATTACATGTAAGTGCATCGAAACACATCTGACAGGTACTTTTAACACACAGTTTTCACAGATTCCATAAGTGTAAATGCAACAGTCTCACAGACAAACCTTTTGAGATGCCTGCAATTTATGACAATGTTAAGAGACACTCCTGCTACACATGAAAGAGACTGAGGTCTGGTTTTAAGCACACATGACTGGAGGAAAGTTTGTTAAATAAAAATTTCAGTATCTCTCTGGAAGAAGGCTGACAAAAATAAATCCTCCTCAATTTATTCCATAAAAAGTTCCATAATAGTTTATATTCTGTTAAATCTCCAGAAATAGAAGTCTAGTGATGACATGAAAATATTGATTTTAGTTTATGAAAAAGCACATTCATAGTTCCTATTTCTCAGTTACAGTGAAAAAAAATGGAAAGCATAGGCAGGCTCAGAATTAGAGGAATATAAAGAAACTCCCTAATTTGGGGGCATGGTTTTCTCTGTTTTGTTGTGGGGAATGGAGTGGGTTGGAGGGTTTTTTATTTGTTTTTAAGTCTTACAATGTTGTTTATCATACATCTAAAGCCACAACTGAGTAACACTGTAGCTTCTTAAGATTAGCAGCTGCTCACAACACACTGAGTAAGCGTGCAACAAATTATATTATATTACTGAAAATACAGCTGGGCTGTGCTGCAGCAGGGGTTTACATAATTAATTAGGAAACATCTTCCTCTTTCAATTATAACTCGCCTTCTGTAGCACTTTAATGCCCTGGGGTGTTGAGTGGCTGGAGCTGCCATTTTTCCATCCAACCCCCAAATAAGCGAGTACTTGTCTCCATGAAGTATTTCACAACACTCTCAGGGAAGGTGCAGTACAGTGCCTGACCTCAGCCAGAGGAACACCCTCCTGCCTGTTCCCTTCTCAGCTGGGTGCAGTTCAGCTGCCTGATTCCCACCCATCCGCTGAGCAGAGCTGCTGAGTGCTCTGGGACGGCACCTGGACACGCTCAAGGGCACCTTCACCTCAGAAACTGCCACAAGCACCAGCAGCTTGAGCTGAGCAGCTCATCTCATCTCCAGACGATGTAACACATCCCAGTCATGGCACTTCCTAAGAAATGTCACCGTTTCACCTTTGTAAATGAATGTATTTTATAAAGTATTCGTTCTTTTTTAGTTATTCAGTCTAATTTGATGGAGGGTGGCAATCAAGACTACAAATCACGCACGTGCACGGACATCAACAACCCAACTTCTCCGAAGGCTACACAACAAACACACCATTCCAAAGAAAAATGGCCAGCCCCTGTCACAAAGCTGAACAGAATTTGGAAACATGTGCTAGGGACTGACTGGTTCTTACAAAAAGGAAAAATTTATTTCTGTTCGTAAATATTAATGCTGTACACAGCTTCATTAACAGAAAATAAGGACCGCCTGACATTTATTTAGGAACTTGAAGAAAAAATCCAAACCACTAAGTTATCTTTTGAGTTGCAAAGCCTTATGAGGAAAAGAAAAAGTGCATCATATTTAGCAATATTTTTTATAATTACTGCAAAAATAGACCACGCATTGAACGGACAGTGGATATTGCACTACCTTCTCTCTTGGGGAATTTTCCCTGTGAATCCACATTGCAAATCTCTGCAGGAAGTTTGTTCTGCCTCTGCCCTAGCCATGCTTTTTCCTGGTAAGAGAAGTGTACTTGTATGTGTTTTCTACCTAATAAAACTAAAGTTCTATAAAAATACTGCTTGCAGTCTCTGGTGTCTCTGGTGATTCACACCATCTGCAAATCTCAAAACTCCCAGTACAAGCCAGCAAGGAGTTTGCCCCAATTTATATACATAATGCATCAATGAGATTGTGGTGGCAATACAGTTTCAATTACAAGTATATTTATAAAATTTAATTACCTGCACTCTCTCTGCTTATCAGAGAGACCATAACAGCTTTGAATGAGGAAGTATTCACGTAAGATTGAACATGACTTTTGCTTTCTTTCTATGCTTATGTACCCATCAAAATTAAAATTTCACTTGATGCTAGAAATTATCTATTATATCTCATTTTTAGAGAAGATCCTTTTTTTTAATCACTGAGCTCTTACAGAAACATATTTTAATTGTGAATGTGATGGCTTAGGGTGGCAGTGAAGTTGGTGTAGGTGTGAATGCAGTGACAGCAAAGAAGTTGGATATTATTGCCTACTGGCATCTCAGGAAAGTTAAGATGAAACAGAACGTGATGACAACCACCACCAACCACAGAACAGAACAGTAACACCTAACATATGCTTCCTTGCCACCGCCCTGTCAATGCACTGCCATCCCATATTGAAGGAATTGTCTTTAATGGTTCATTTAGACAATGTGTCTCCCCCTCCACCCTCCCAGGCAGCCCCCACAGTGCCCACAGGTCACAGGCTGACTGCAAATCAGCACATGGACAGAAGGGAGGCACAATTAGGAGCAGGCTGATGCACAGATGTATTAACTGTGCGGGGAAAATGTGTCTGAACCATGAGCTGATGCATTGTGATGCAAATTGGCCGAGGTACTTTGCTGGATTTTGTTGGGCAGAAGCAGCAACTGAAAAAATGTCAGACAGGTAGGAACAAAAAAGGACCTGGAAGGGAAAATAAGTCACTGCCTTGACATGAGGGAGTGAGGGAGCCCATAAAGAATTACAGAGAACAGGGACAACAACAAACTGACAGATGGAGAGAATGCTTTTTTTGCTACCAAATTCTTACCATTATATGAAATGTGCCTGGACAAGAAAATTAGCTATGAGGTGTTCTTCATCCCTCTTTGTTCTCTGGTTGAATTGATCTGCTTAACGCTACCAAGCACAAGAGATAATTCCAAATTGTATGAACAGAGGGGCAACCTGCCTCAAATTCCAGTGAATTTTATGCTTTTTATCATGTTGTGTTTCCTGTCTATATCCATTTGTTAAGCATCTCCTATTAAAAAAGAAGTCTCAAGACTTGGTTTTCATCATACCTCCTCCCGTGCAACACAGTAGCTTCCCAGACCAGTGGATCCAAAATGCTGGTGTTGATGAGAACCTCAGAGCCAAATCAAGGGCAAAGAAAAAAGTGAGATGGAAAGTATTCCTTTCTTCTCTTTTCTCTCCCCAAAGTATTTCATTTTCTGAGTATTCCAGTTATCAATTCACCACATATTAATAAAAGTAATCAATAAGAACTAACAGTGCTTTGCAGTTATAAATCTGCCTCCAAGGCAATGAAGTTCGTAACAAAGGAAAATACTATTTCCATTTTTTATACAAGAGGAAAAAACGAACTCAAAAATTAAATTATTTACAGAAACGGTGGCAGAAGAACCAAAGCCTCTGGACAGTTGTATCCTATAAAGTTCAGGGGAAACAAAGAATACTGTCAGTACACTAATAACATGAAAAGTGAAACCATGCACTTCTGTCTGATTATTGTGCTGTTGTTCATCTCTAGAGCAGAACACTGCTTTAAGCAGAGCCTTTTTGGATTAAGGTTGCAAATGGTTTTAAGTCACTCAAGGGCAGAAAAATGTTCTATTTGTCAGATTTCACACTAACAATTGTATGGCATTTCCTTGCTCTACTTAGCTTGAATTTCACATGCTGCCACCATCAAACAACCCTCCACAAAGAAATCCAAAATGCCACTCCATTCAGGGCTGCACAAACAAGCACCTGAGCATTCAGTCTATATATTTTTACTGAAGTTCTTTTGTCTGTAAAAGGATGCTACGTTTAGGACAACATGATTAAAGCTTTTTAGGCTCTAACTGGAAGCTTAAGCTAACTTAGCATGAAAATCTTAGTGTAATCTCTCAAGTATTTAAGACAGATCTTAAAGCTTTTCCAATAGAAAGTCCAATATGCAAATTTAAAAATGCATCATCTCCATTCTCTAAGCATGACTCAAAATTATTTCCTACCTACTATGGAAATATGGAGGCATAATTGTACTACTCTAAGTAAATACTGATGAAAATCCTTTAAAGAAGGCTCTTTTGCTGAGAGCATGTGCACAAACATGCCAGCGTGCACTGCTATATTTACACCTCTGTATTCCCCTGCACAGATAAAAACCATACAAATGAAAATGTAACAAAATTTAAAAACACCCCAACTCTATACAGATGGAACAATGCAGTATTTCTGCATCAGCTACACGAAAACAGATTTCCAAGCCGGCAGAGAGGTGCAGGAAAAATCGCTAAGAATTAAGAATAACTATTTGGCAGTCGTCCGAAACAGTCCACATCTATTAGCACAAGCATGAAAAGCTCCATCCACATTGTGAAAAATACCAAAATTTATCTTCAGGAATACAAGCACTGTACAGAGTTTTCAGTGCTTTGACTGAAAAGTTACCATGTCCATGGTACCTGCTATTATTGCAACACTGCAGATCACAGTTTGGAAAAGCAATCTGATTCCTGAATGTCAAGAATTCACATTATTCATTTTGACAAAACCACTAAAAAACCCTCAGCAACTGCAAAATTCTGTTGTGCACACAATGTTTCCAGAAGGATGATTTGACAAGCATCTATTGACAGATTTCTACAACTGCTATGAAATGGGCCTTTAAAAATAATTTCGTCTAACTGAGGTGAAACAGTTTTTACTGGCTAACAACAGCATTCTGATCACAGATTTCACTCGCTCACCGCAGATACTGAAATATCTTCCCCAGTCATCCTGAAACTGAGATGTCAACCCCCTCCTGCAACACAGAGACATGTCCCACTGATTCACCACAGACAGAGATGACCTGTGCTTTTATCACAACTTTATACCCACTCACTGTCTTCCAGTCTATACCAGCTGAAATCCAGCCAGACAAAAATCAGCTGTGCACACATAAAGTGCATTTTGTTAAGAAAAGGACGACAAGCAGCAAGCTGTGCGGGAGGGATGATGCTAATATAGCTGTACAGAGCATGTTTCTAAATAGTTTAATAGTTTTGCTCCCTGCAGCTAGAACACATTTCCAAACAGACCGCAAGCGGAGGAGGAATTTTTAAGGTAAGTCCAGACTACCATCCTTCCTTTCCTCCCAAGGGATTTCTTCCAAAGGATTTAATAATTTTGTTGTCATGATTCTTCTTTTTTTAAAAGAAAAAAAACCCAACCCAACCTTATTTTACTGCATTCACTACAGGGAACCAGTTCAGAAAACAGCAGTGTTCTTTGAATCAAACACACCCCACAACTCACCCCTCAGTGAGACACAAACACTTGCTACCCATTTAGGAAAAAAACCCCACATTTTCAATTAGCACCTTAACTGGTGAATACACCACATGGTTCTGAACAGAATGGAAGCTTTTTTGTATGTAGAGGTACAATATCTCAGTTTAACTACATCCAGTGCTGTAGAAACAATTCTTCTACCTCAGCTGACTGAAGACTCCATGGGTCAGTGGTGAAGTTAATGGGTTGGAACCAAAGGCAACATGTATGGTTGACATTCCCAAGCATTTTTATGTGTCTTCTTCCCTTTTTTCCAATAAAATCTTAGAGAGGATTTGACAGTGTTTGCCACCAGCCCCAAAGGCACAAAATCTATGCATCACTGCAGGCTGGGGGAAATACAGGTGGAATCTCTGCAGCAACCGGGAACAGAGTATAAATCTCCCACACTCCTTGTACTTTTGACACAAGTACGCCGCCAATATTCTCTTCCTGCATATGGTCTCCTCCTCCTACATGCACTGGGGTATTTAATGTGGATTCTTTATAAAACAAACAGGTTTTTCAATCTAAACAACAAGACCAAAACCTTTTAAACATTTCAGTATCTACTGCTTCTGATTTCTTCAGTTCGGCACCAAAACCCCAAGATCAGTTATTCAGAGAGCACCAGTGACATCAAACTGACATGTCATTACTGGGAATGCTGTCACTTCCTAGTTAGGTATTAACTTGATTTGACGGTCAGGACATGAAAAGCAAACAATCTACTACAACGAGGATTCCCAGTCACCGCCACACATTCAGCAAGCTAAGAAAAGGCATCACAGAATCACAGAATGGGTCAGGTTGGAAGGGACCACAGTGTGTGCAGCCCTCCTGCTCTGAAGCAGGGTCATCCCAGAGCACACGACTCAGAATTGTGTCCACATGGCTCTGGAATATCTCTGGCCAGGGACATGCCACATCTCTTCTGGGCATTCTGTTCCAGTGCTCGGTCACTGCACAGGAAAGAAGTTCTTCCTCATAGTCCGACTGAACTTCTTGTGCATCAGTTTCTGCCCATTGCCTCTTGTCTGGCATCACTGAACAGAGCCTGGCTCTGTTCTCTTGGCACCTTCCCTTCAGATACCAACAGACATTGAGGAGGACCCCTCTCAGTTATCCCTTCTCGAGGCTGAATAGGCACAGCTCCCTCAGCCTTTCCTCAGAAGGGAGATGCTCCAGTCCCTTGATCAAAGCAAAGGTCATCATAACAAAGTCCTTACACCAGTCCTTACACATCCCTATGCCATTTTTTTTCTTCTGTCCTGGAAAGGGTCTAAACAAAGACCACATCTGCAGAGAAACTGAACGAGCATATGTATAAAGTTAGGCCAAGGCTTCACTCCTAGTCTTGATCTCTTCAATGGGCCAAGAGGAAATTATGGGAGTTTGGATCCGAGCTTTACAGCCAAGGTGTCAAACCCAGATCTGTGTCTCTGATTCAGAGACTATCTAGTGCAGATGAATTGGTTTGCAGATTCCCCCAACCAAGCAGGGGAAGATGAAAGCAGTATTATTTTCTATCCATACCCAGGAGAGGCCGTGGAACTCTGCTTTCAGCCCAGGAGATAGCACTGCTTTGCCCTTGCTTCTCTTTATATTAAATTCCACATCAACTAAGAAAACACTGTAAGAAATCAAACAACTCTGATGCCCTTCTCATTGCCTCTATCACAGATGCATCACTACAGATTTGTACATCTGCTACTTGAATAGGCCTAATTCTTCACTATCCAGTTTTTTCCACACCAAAGTGGGGACAGGCTAGCTATGAGTTGGTGAAACATCTGTACAAGAGGCTGGCCAGGCGCAGAAAGTAGGAGGAAAGGTGGTCTGGTTACAGTGGACCAATAGCTGGTTTATTCTTGTATGGAAGCAAAATAACTGCATGCCTTTAGTTATGAGAGGGTTTATTCTTCTGCCCTTGTTTTTCCTCAGAATTACAAATAATTTCTAATTTATCTCACCTTAAATTCAGTGTGCTTCCATGCAGTGTTTCTACTTGTCTTTTTATTCTCATCAAAATTCCAGTATATGGAAGGAGAAAAACATAGATGCATAACAGCCACAAAACTTCACCTTCATAAATTATTCTCAAAATGAACTGGAGCACTTTTTCTATTACTTAACAGCCCAAAGCTGATAATCCAAAGCTAGAAATAAACAGGCTGTTTCGTCAGAATAAATTCAGGGAAAGGGTAGTAAACAGATGGGAAAATGTACCAAAATAGGTACGACTAGAAAAAAATATTTGCCCCAAAGAAGATGGTAAGAGAATGAGATCAAAAGAGAAGATTCTTTTCAGTATCAGTAGATAAAAGTCATGTGTGAGAGACTGGCCAGCTGGCTGGTGCTGTCTCTAAGCAAGTATCCAATCTTATCACCACAACACAATTTGTTCTTTTTTGCTCAGCTTCCAAAGACTCCTACACATCACTACAAGTTATTATTTTGATATTTTAAAGTTCTTTACGCTGATACATGCTTGGGAGAAGCAATACCTTCCTTCCCCCCCCCCACTCCTTAGTTTTGCTCTCAGGTTTCTCATTGCTGCTAATACTTCTTCCCCCCTCTCCCACGTTTTCCATTCCCACCAGCAGCAATTTATGCACATTCACCAAAATCCAGGAGTCACATAAAGGAATCTGGGTTCTGTCACTAAAAAATCTGTTCAAGCATGTCACATATTACACCATACCCACACAGAAGACTCATGACACAGGCAATCCAAAACCATCCACCACCTGAATTAACCATGCCTTCTGGATTCAGGCAGCCTCTTCTGCTCAAATAATTAATTGCCTCCCAAACAAGAACGAGAACACAGCAATCTTCCCTCTTGTTAGTCCCTTGCTCATACATGGATTTTTCTTCCTCTCATTTCCTCTCTCCTTCACATCTTTCTCCCTGTAGTCCTCCCTCCCACAGTTCCATTTTCCCCCTTCACACATCATTTTTCTTCCCCATTACCCACTCAGCAGTGGGGTTCTACTAATGCTGTCTCAGAAAGATGCCCGTGGCAGGCAGAAATTCTGCTGGATCTGTGCTTCCTGACTTTCAGTGGCACAGTAGGAGCACAGCTGGGCCAGCAAGAGTCAGGACAATGGAGCAGGGGCTCTTCTAATGCAGGAAGCATCATGCAGGGACAACCACATTAAAGACCTTCCCAAGTTTTCCTTCTTTACCAAAAAGAGGCCAGGCCTTGGAGAACTTGGAGGAAATAACTCTAAGGCCAAGACACACACACACACACACACACACACACACACAAGAAACAGCCTTCAGCCACACTGCTGTTGGCAGGGCTAAGGCAAGGGGAAGCAATAAAGCAGCACTGGAGCTGTGGTTGCAGGAAAGATGCAAGGAGAAGGGACACAGCAACGTGTAAAAGTGACCAAAAACTGAAATTAAAAGAACAGCAACACAAAAAGCATCCTCATCTGTTCAGCCATATTCTCATAAAACTCCTTAGTTTAATTACAGGAGCATGATTAAGGATACATTTCAGCAAAGTTCCAAACAGGCCTGTCACTTGGATGATCAGCAAATCAATTTTCTGAAGCATTTGCTAATAGTGTTTATATAATACTGAGGGAAGAACAACTCTGAAGCACATGCAAATCAAACTGATTTCAGTGAAGCTTTCATTATGTTTGCTTATGAATGCCCATTCTGTGACTGTATAAAGAAGTTTCTAGTTAGATGGTGATACAGTGTGAACTATTTAGCCCAAACTCATAGCGTGATAAAACAATAATGCAACAGAAGATTGACTAAACAATTACACACTTGAAGCCATGACTCACACACAGCATGAAGATGGTTGGCATTTAAATGCATTAAAAAAAAAAAATCAAATGTCATTCTATTAAAAAAAAATGTGCTTGTATCAGGAATGCCTGGCACTTGCACACTATCTGGTATGAGATAATTGCAAGGGCTATAAGTTACTAATTGTCACCATTTTACTGCAGGCTTCCTAATTTAAGCTTTGGTTTCTCCAGCAATGTGCTTAGACTTCCAGATGTATTTAAAAAAACCCCAACCTATATTTGACAGCTAGAATATGACATGACCTGCAAAAGCACAGAAATACAAAAGGATCCAAAACTAACTCAGATTTTTCATGACCTGTTACATCGGTGAGGGAGTTGCAAGCCGTGTACAACAGGAGAACTCAGTGATGGCACTACTTCTTCATCTCCCTTATGTTCTGCTTCATGTGCTCACATTATCAAAACTGGAGCCACAAGTTCAGCGCTCCTGCAGTATCTTGCTGAGAAAACCTACTTCCATTATAAATGTTTTGTGATTTTAATGTAACTTTCCACAATGGCATTCCTAAAATAAATCCTTGCTTTATAGCAATACCTTTACAATGGGAAGTGTAGAAAAATGTAAGGACTTTTGTCCTGCCTTCACAAGGTGCACTGATGCCACTCTGAATTTAAACCTACCCACCGTTTAAAGCCATTCCCTCTTTTTCTTTCACTACATGTCCTTGTAAAAATTCCCTCTCCAGCTCTCCTGTAGACCCTGTTCCAGTACTGGAAGGTGCTTTAAGGTCTCCCTGGAGCCTTCTCTTCTCCAGGTTGAACAATTCCAATTCTTTCAGCCTTCTTTGGAGGGTCCTCCAAACCACTGAACGTCTTTGTAAATGTACTCTGAACCCATTCCAACAGTCACATTCTTCTTATGTTAGAGATTCCAGAGCTGGGCACAGCACTCCAGGTGGGGTCTCAGGAGAGCAGAGTGAAAGGGGAGAATCCCCTCCCTTGACCTGCTGGTCACACCTCCTTTGATGCAGCCCGGGACACGTTTGGCTTTCTGGGCTGTGAGCGCACATTGCCAGGTCATGCTGAGCTTCTCATCAACCAACGCCCCCGAGTCCTTCTCCTCAGGGCTGCTCTCCATTCATTGTCCCCCTGGCTGTATTTGTGCTTGGGATTACCCTGCCACAGGTGCAGGATCTTGGCCTTGCTGAATGTCACAAGGCTCACACAGGCTCACCTCTCCAGCTGTCAAGGTCCCTCTGGATGGCATCCCTTCCCTTCCACATGCTGACCACACCCCACAGCCTGGTGTCATTAAACCCACCGAGGGTACCCTTGATCCCATTCTCCATGTCACTGACAGTCATTAATCAGCTCTGGTTGCAATTCCAACCCCCAGGGAACACCACTTGTCACTGATCTCAACAATGCAGCTGGGTTGATTGATCACAACTCTGAGAGTGCAACTATCCAGCCAATTCCCTATCCACTGAGTTATCCATCTGTTTAATCCACACCTCTCCATTTTTAAGGCAGGGATGTCATTCAGGACAGTGTCAAATGCTTTGCACAAGTCCAGGTAGATGACACCTGTTGCTCCTCCCTCATGTATCATCATCCTGTTGTAAAAGGTCATCAAATTTCTCAGTGTGATTTGCCCTTAGAGAGGTCATGTTGGCTGTAACCAACCATTTCTTTCTTTTCCATGTGCCTTAGCATGGCATCTAGGATGATTTGCTCCATGACCTTGCATTCAGTTTCCTGGGTTGGGCTCCAGAGAAGTCAGCACAAAACCTTTCTCAAGGGAATGCACCATAAGGACAACCTAAAAGTCAGAAGCTGCACCAACAGAAATTCCAGCCATGTGTAAGAAAGCAATGTTCACAGTGCAATGAGTAAAGTACTGGCACAAGTTCTCAGACTTGCAGAATCACAGAGTAGATCAGGACCACAGTAGGTTGTCTGGTTCAGTCTCCTACTCAAGCAGGGTGATGCCAAAGCAAATGGCACAGAATTGTGTCCTCGTGGCTCTGGAATATCTTCAGTGAGGGACATTCCACAACTGCTCTGGGCCACCTGTTCCAATGCTCAGTTACTTACAAGTAAAGAAGTTCTCCTTTATCTTCAGGCAGACTGTTTCCTGTGAAACAGCTTCTGCCCATTCCCGCTTGTCCTATTGATTGGCATCACTGAGCAGAGCCTGGTCCATCCCCTTCATACCCTCTCTTCAGATTCTGACATTGATGAGGTTCCCTCTCAAGGCTGAACAGCCCCAGCTCCCTCAGCCTTTCCTGGAAGGAGAAGCTCCACTGCCTTGATCATCTTCATAGGCCTCCACTAGACCTGCTCCAGGAGCTCCATGTCTCTCCTGTCTTGAGGAGCCTGGAACTGGACATGGCACTCCAGAGGTGCCTCACCACGGCTGAGCAGAAGGGCAGGATCACCTCCCTTGACCTGCTGTCAAGTTTTCCTAATGCATCTCTGGATACCATCGGTCTTCTTGGCCACAAGGACACACTGCTGGCTCATGGACAGTTTATCATTCAACCAGACTCCCAGGTTCACAGAGCTGCTTTCCAGCAGATCAGCTCCCAGCCTGTGCTGGTGCCTGGGCTTATTCCTCCACAGGTGCAGGACCCTGCACTTGCCCTTGCTGAACTTCAGGCAGTTCTTCCCTGATCACCTCACCATCCTGTCGAGGTCCTTCTGAAGGACTGCAGAGCCCTCTGGGGTATCGGCCACTCCTCCCAGCTTGGTGTCATCGGTGAACTTGCTGAGGAGGTACCTGTACCTTCATCCAAGTCATAGATGGGTAAGTTAAACAACACTGGGCCCAGTATCAACCCTTAGGGGACACCACTTGTGACAGGCCTCTCCTGTGGATTACAACCCTCTGAGACCTGCCATTCAGCCAACTCCAAATTCACCTCACTGTCCACTCAGCCAGTCCCCACTTCCTGAGTTTTCCTACTAAGATGTTGTGACAGACAGTGAGGAAAGCCTTGCTGAAGTCAAGGTGGACAACACATCTACTGCTCTCCCCTCCTCCATCCGGGCAGTGTTTCATCTCTCCACCCATGGAGTGTTCATAAGTGATCTGGAAGGACAGGACCTTGAGCAGCCTGGCCTTTGAAATTAGGCCTGCCTTGAAGAAGAGATTTGACTAGACGATTCCCTAGATTCCTTCCTAACAAAATTATTCTATGAACCTTTTACTATTTCTTTTAACAGGAACAGGACACTTCTGAAGTTGTAATTATTATCAAGGAACACAGGAACAGTTCTGTTAATAAAATTGGTTCCTGCTCTCTGCACACCATCACGATCACAAGTTTTAAGAAGAGTTTTTAATGGGGAACTTCCAATTGTGAAACACTAGAAGGTGACCTAGTAAATCAAACAGTATGAGACATTCTTCTGCCTTTACCCCATCAGCTGACTCTGCCCTGTGACTTTAAGTGACTCTTTTCAGAGTGGAAATAATAATAATTCTTACCTGTTTCATGTGAGAGAGATACTTAATTTCCACAGAAATTCAAAGTTTTCAAATAAAGTTTTGATTTTTTTTTTTTAATTTTGAGAAATTCAAAGTTCTCAAAGTTTTCAAAGGAATGCATATTTTCCAAACTACCATCACCAGAAGAGTCAGCCTCCCAGTACCCCCAGTTTACAATTTAAGTGAGACCTAGCTCCATTGCCTGGTAGTCACCTCCAGCTGTCAGCAGTCACACTAGTTATAAATGAGGGGCATGTCACAGGCACTGACAAAGAGGAATGGGTCAAAGAGATGTCTGTCATCTGTATTAAAAAAAAACATTTTCTTCTGAGCTTCTTCCTCCTTCTCAAAAATACTTTGCTATAAAAGGATATTTATGCTGGGGTGAGGTTAATCCATTAAGCCAGAGGTCTGCGGGCTGAATTCAGTGTTTTAAATGTGATTTAATGTAGTATGTGGTGGCTGAATAAACAAATACACATAATGAGCTATAAACTCATGCCTCCGACTCAGTCTAAAGAGTTTTACTCACAGTCTAATAAAATATGACAGCTATATTGCCTTGCTTATTAACAAGCATAGCAGTTATTTAAAAGCACTAGAAAAACATTATTTACCAATTTGGATATAAATCCCTTCAATAAGTAGATTTTACAACTAATCCTAAGACCAAAACCCCCTCGGATATATGACAACCAAATAACATTTAAATAGCTCTCTGCACATATTGTGGGAGGCACGAGACTCCACAGAATAATTTATTTTACACAGATAATGGAGTCACTGTGACTTGTGAGGCATCCGGAATTACAGCCAGTGGCAAATACACACAACTTAAAATCTTTCTCCAAATAAATCTTATCATGACAGTTCAAGCATACATAAGAGATCCTACTTAATCTTTCCACAGTATTTAAGTCTGTGTTGGAGCCCATAGACTTCTACAATCTTTTAAATTATTATTAAAGCATGGCAAGGTTTCTTAACTGAGCTATGCCTCTTTCCCAGTATATAAGATACAGTTTACTACAACAGCCTGTGCTGCCTGGCCTAATATCTGTCTGTCAGCATTAATGTGACAAACTTCTGAAAGAGAAGTTGTAAGGGAGCTGTCAAGTTATGTTATAGCCAGAGCAATCTGGCTGTGCTCTGTCTTTAAAAAGAGTGGAAATATCAGACTCATTCTTTAAACTGTCCTGACTGTAAAACCTTCAGGGACAATGTGCTTAGCTGCTTAGGCAAGAAAAGGCATTTTCAAGAAATACGTATAACATACAGCAACAGCATTTGTGCTCCCCTTCATCAAGCCTTAATCTGATTTTATTTTTAATCACATAATTATCCAACATTCTCAGAAATGTGTTAATGACTCATTAAAGAACAGTACTGAATTTCAATATCTGAAAGAAATTCAGGCTTGGCCACAGGTCTGTAAGGAAATTACTTTCTTTTCAAGACAGGCTCTAAAGCCTTGGAAAGAGGCTAAATTGGGATGACTGGCAGCCTTCACCAGAGAGCAGCACAGGTTCAAGTTAGATCATAGATATCTTTACAGGTTTCAGGTAAGGCAGAGCTCTCCTGCAAACCTAAGTTACAGAAACAGTAAGACATAGATACACCGAGAAACTTGATAGATCATCACACAGCTTGTGACCAAAGTGTTTTGCTCAACTGAATTTGCTGTCAAGCCAAGCTTATGTGCTTTTCTATGTATGTTCAAAATGAAGGTTGTACAATTTATCAAAAATTAGGCTAGGAATTTTATGAGGAAGCCTAAGTAAGAAACCATATACTCACCAAATTCCACATCCATAACTCTTTGAGAGCTTTAGAACTTTTTTCTTGAGCTATTGAATTTGAGTGCTAATAAAACACAATCCACATCACCAGGACAGTACAGTGACAAAAAACAGAGATGGCAACATCTTATACGTGTACAGCACCTTCTGTCAGAAAGCAAGGACATTTTAGGAATAGCTCTTAAATAAAGTGACAGGCAGTACTTGCAGTTTAGTTCCATTACTCACACTTAGCAAATGAGAAAACAAGGCATAGATAACTCAAGGTGTCTGATAAACATAACACACAAAACCATTAGCAGAAGCAAAACCGAATACAGATTCCAAGGGCTTCATTCCCTGGTGTTTGCAAAGAAAGGACGCTTTGATTAAAACTACAAGTCAATCTTAGCCTATATTACTCTGTTCAGTCACTGCCTAGCACTGTTTTTAATTATACTTGTGAACTTGTAACTGTTAAGTGAAGCAAAAGTTATATTAAGGTAGTTTACCGAGATTAATATTATCCTTGCACTTCAAAAGAATTATAAAGCAGTGGGGGGGGCAGGGAGGGCATAACCAAAAATGTTCCATCTTCTGCTGCTTTATTCTCCTCATGCTTGGCTCAAGTAGCTGCCATCACTTTCAACACACACCGCTCTTGCTGTGCCAAAGAGCTGTTCCTGGATTCATCTGTGTTCACAACTACACCAGAATTCTCCAAAAAGTATCCAGTGTGGTACAACTTCTCAGGCTGGCACTGCTAATTTTTTCATTGGCATGATATCCCTGATACTTTCTGGCAATCTTTAGGTTACAAAGTAGTCATATGCAGAGATATGCTTGTATGACTTGAAAAAGAGATGGCCCACCATGGAAATTATTTTCTTTATAGCAGTAATATTCTTGGTAATTATCATTTGTTTTGCCCTGGTATTATAAGATGGACCACTTTGAAAAGCTCTTTTCTTAGAGCTTTCCTTTAAATTAAAAACCTCAAAGCAAGTCTTTTCATCTTAAAATATCACCAGAAGGGAAGGACTCAGATTACTCAATGCTTTAGGAGAATATAGTGCTGCAGGACTCAACAGAAGCATATCCCTTTTAAAGCTGAGGCCAAATAAGGCACAACTTGGTCAGCTTCAGTTAACTTCACTTGAGACACAACTTAGTGGGGCTACACTAGAAATGAATGCGGTGTGTCAAGTCCCAGTGGGAGTTCAAACAGACTTGACATGACTCAGTTCAATGTTAACAGGAAGCTAAAAATCTTAGCTCAAGATTGTTCACGAATGGAATAAAACTGCTTAGTAAAAAGCTGTCTGTAAAGAAGAACAAGAGCTGAGGACAGCAAAACAAAGTGTCTGTGATAGTCAGTAGGAAGACTAAGGTTGTTCTTGAGTTTACAACAAGATCAGAGGAGGACATCAAATTTTGCAGTTAGTAGACCAAATTCTGCTGTGAGTTGTATCATGCACTTCTACATGGTTTTTCTAATACTGTGACATTACAGCCAGCGGTAATGTGGTCACTGAACAACATAAATGCTTTAACAATTCCTCTACCACAGAGTATCACATTGGCTTAATGGAGTACAGGGAGATTTTCAAGTCTTTTTCTTCCATTTAATATACACGAGTGAAGTCACAGCAATAATACACTGAGATAATTCTTATGCAGAGTTTAAACGAAGGCTCCTCACAGTATCTAATTTGTTTTTGTTGGTTTTTCGTTTTATGAGAGGCACCTCTGGTTACCTACACAA
Source organism: Regulus satrapa (assembly GCA_013396955.1). Lineage (NCBI taxonomy): Eukaryota > Metazoa > Chordata > Aves > Passeriformes > Regulidae > Regulus > Regulus satrapa. The sequence continues at coordinate 244,122 of VWZN01011821.1, read as the reverse complement.
GGAAATCACTCAGAAGAAGGAAAACTTATAATATATTCCAGGTATCTGGAGGACTGTGTGCATTTTGGTTACAAGTCCTTTAAAATACTTTGACTGGCTTCATTCTATCTGCTTCCAAAGAATAAGGAGCAGGATATATTTTACAAGAATATATAGAAATATATAGGATATATTCTACAGGAATACATAGACAGTCTTTAACTTTCTAGAGGAAAGGCACCAGATAAGTACAGTGTCCAAAAATAAAAATCCTCATCTTACTCTTTTGTTTGGTTGTACAATTTTTATTGAACCTATTAGATCAATATGAACAAAAATTATAATTCATCTGAGTTGCCAGCAGGAAGAATTTGAAATTTCATTTGATCTGCTGTTAAGTCACTCCTGATACATGCCCAAACCTCATTCAACTATAGCTAAGAACAATATCAAGTTCAAATACTACATTCTTTCTTAGCCTTTAAAATAATTTACAAAATATAAGTTCTCATTCTCAGAAATCTTCCAAAGTGATGGGACAGCCGGATTGTTCATCACCTTTTTCTTAGCAACAGAATGCCTTTAAAAAAATAAACAGGAAAATATAATTATTGAAACACTCCTCTGCCATTATTAGAACCTGTGTACAATATATTTACTGCCTCTTACCACTATATTATAGTGAAAGAAAAATCAGGTCACAGGGAAGGAGTAGGAGTTGTGTTTCTTGGGAAGATTTTCACAAGTGAAATGTTTAAGGTAAAAGAAACTCCTATGACTCAATACGTAAGTTACAGAAGAAACCACACTGTACCAGTTCTTATAGAAAGGATAATGAAAATCCTTGTGTTCTGTGTACATGGGTAATATGTACACCTAGAAGTTTATTTTGGCAGGGTGTTAAACCCGTTATTCTATGACTTTCCTTCACAAACCATGTATTTTAATAGAATTGTTTCCATTTACTAGAAAAGGTAGTGCCAATTCTTCCTCTCTTACAACAGAAGAGCATTTCCAGCCATTTGCCATTTCAATCCCTCAACAATTTTTAAACAGATGTAGGAAACATAAAGCATAAACATACGTGTATTGAGAAAAGGTTTTCTTTTCAACTTGACTTTACAGAACTCTCGTACTGAGGGATTGCTCCTCATGAGTATTTAGACTGAAAGTTTAAAAAAAATGCATCACTATGAGTAAATTTGCAGTAACTACACTCATTTATGGGAGATTAATTTGCAAGATTTGCTACAAGTCTTTTATGAATTCAAACAACAACTCCAGACTCAAAAAAAGAGGACACAGTGACAGACTTCAAATACATAAAACAACCATTAAAATTGCTGCAGTTTAATTTGTAGCTAGAGATTCAAAGAACACATTTCTAACTCTAAGCCCCTTGAGGAAGCTGTGGAATTCTCACTTTTGGAGACCTAAAGGTTTGCAGAAGAGGAGGAGAGAAAACATGAGTAATAATCTAAATTTTACTACTCCTTTTTTCAGAGAAGTGCAGTAGCTGGCTGCTAGAGATCCATTCCAGCCTTGCAGTACTTGACATCACTACAGCACTTGGCACTACCATCCAAACTTTGTGATTTCCTTAATTTAAAAAAAAAAAAAAAAAAGACAACTTGTAACAGTCTCACAAAGAGTACAAAATAATTCCATTTTAATTTAAAAACTCAAACAGAAGGATTTATCTCATAGTGCTAAAACAACAAAGCTAGCAGCTTTACCTTCATTTCAATAAAAATAAGTTCTGCATCTCCCTCGCTTGTTAGGCACAGGAGGGTTATTCTTTTAATCACACTCCATCAGGGAACTGTAGAAGCATCTATGAGACTCGCTCTACTTTCCAGCTTATCCTGTTCCATCCTGAATGCTTGCAGTCGAATTAATGCTGAAGTACGTAACAGTTCAGAAGAATTGCAAGTTATGCATTAGGATGATTTCACATCTTCTGAGTTACACGCTTACACCTACCACAGACACCCAGTGAACAGCAAGGAACGAGCATCAACCCTGCGGAGTTAAATTAATGAAAACGAACCACACTTTGCGGGGCATGCATCAGAAGGATGAGAGAGTTTCCCATTCAACCCCGACTTTCTGGGAAGTTATTAATGCAACAGTAATTACTGAAGGGAAAACACCGCACCTGCTTCATCAGACACCGGGGCGGTTTCCCCCTCACGGCGCCCGGCTCGCAGGCAAGAGCAGCAGATGTTGACAGCGGAGAGCTCCCGCCGGGGCACGGCGGGCACCGAGCCGCGGNGGTCCGGGCTGGGCCGTGCGCGGCTGGCGGGGGGCTCCTGCCGCCGCTCCGGCGTCTGCAGTCGGAGGGAGCCGCGTGTTCCTGACTGAAATCCTGTCACGACAGCGCGAGAGGAAGGAGCGTAGGCTGGGATCGGTTCGGGCCAAATCTTGAGAAGATAATTATGTGCCTAAACTTAAANCAGCTGTTGACAGCGGAGAGCTCCCGCGGGGGCACGGCGGGCACCGAGCCGCGGGCAGCGCCCAACCCCGCCACCAGCGCGGGGCCGGGGCAGCGGGCACCGACGAGCTGCCACACGCCCGTGGCCACGGCTCCTCGGCTTACAGCCATGTAATAAACACCGTCCGCCACGCAGAGNGAGAGGAAGGAGCGTAGGCTGGGATCGGTTCGGGCCAAATCTTGAGAAGATAATTATGTGCCTAAACTTAAAGTGTTTTGATGGGGGTTTTTAATAGCACTTTTTTTTTTTTGTTTTTTTTTTGTTTTTTGTTTTGTTTTTTTTGTGTTTTGTTTTGGTTTTGTTTTGGGTTTTTTGTTTGGTTTGGTTTGGGTTTTTTTTTTGAAGGTCAGTTAAATCGGATGAAACACCCCAGGCTCAACGGGTGGACCAGCGGCGGAGTGTCCATCCTCTGATGGAGAGGGGACAGGAACCCAGCCCAAGAGCTCTTGAACTAAAGCAGAGTAGCTCAGCAAAGCAGGGTCAATCTTCCCTTTCCCATCAGGTGAAAAAAGCATTTACTGTTGGAGTAATAAATAAATAAAGCCTTTCTTAGCTGCCACTGCTTTCAGGTATATGCAATATCCAAACTGCTGAAGTACATATGTGAAATAACAAAGGAAGAGCAAGCCTTCTCTTACCTGTAATGGATGGATCCCTTTGTACCTTGTCAAAAGCATCCACAGTGTCTCCAGGCACAACTTAGCCGTTTCTGCAGACCTGGTTTAGATTTACCATCAAAAGTTCTTCCACTTCTTTGGAGCACATCAGCTGGCACAATACAGAAGACTTGCAAGCAAAAGGTTTCCACAGAATCGTCAGAAGTCCCATTTTTTAAAAAATATCTTAAAAACCATGGATGAAAGTTCTGAAACGTCCTTACAAAACCAAAACAGAATTTCAGCTCACAGTATTTTTTTTCATTCCTTTTATGGATTAGAGGGATTCAGTAATAACACTGCTTAGAAATTTGCCAGCGGTCACCTGTAAAAGTCAGACTTCATGGCAGAGGAGATGGTAATTCCATCAAAGCCAAGTCCAGTGGAAGCTTTCTTTGTAAATGTTTCCAATACATTTTGTTTAAAAGTACAGTATATTATTTGTAACATAATATGCACTTTTATCCTCAGGCAAGAGTGTTGATAATGAATCAAGAGTCAAGGCCAGTAATTAATAAACCAATCAGGAATAAACTGATGGATCTGACCTTTCATAATTGAGCTGCTCCAGACTGCTCGTGTGGTCTGATGTTTTAATTAAGAAGGACAGAACATAACAAATAGAAATGAGATTTATGTTATACAGGGATTCAGATAACCTATTTATTGTCATTCTCAGACCTTTCAAGTTTTTTTGTATCTGAAATCCTGCAGAGCATATACTTACAGGAGTAAATGGTTTATTCATAACCACACATTTTGAAAAGAGCAGTAAATGAGGTACAGGAGTCATCTTTGGAATTTTTAAAAAAAATTTATTTATTTTGTCATGGTTACTTTAATACATATTACCTATGTTAAGATTCAACAGATTAAAACACCTTCTGATACTTCCAAGAAAATGAAAATAAAGCATTTATTTCACTTATATGTATACACCTCCACAAATATATATGCATACCTATGAAAAATATAAATATACTGAAGCTATCATAAAAGACTGAAACAGAAACAATCATTAAATCTCAGTTTAGCACCACACTCCAAGGACAATATTCTCCTTTTTTTTTCTCTCCTCTTCATTTACATTCCAGCTATTTATTTGGTGCTCTTCAATGAGCACACAGGCAAAATACTTGTTTCTGATTTTGCAAGGAGACAGTTCTACAGCCAAAGACTTCCCAGATCACAGAGACTTTCCTGATACTGACTTTGAAATATACATTGCCCCTAGCCATATTGCTAGCCATTAATCATTGCTAGTGGCTGTCAAATTACAAAAGTTTCTGACATACAGAAAAGGCAAAAAAATCCATAAAGATGCATTTAGGACATTTTTTGTCTTACTGAGTTCCTCTTACATAATACCATGAGAATACCTTAAGTATCCTCAGATGTTTAAGCCATGGAGAGTGATGGAAAGATATAACCCTCACTCAGCACATCTCTGATTTGCACTCAGAGATTTCTCTGAGTAATCACTAAAAATCTTCCTTATCTCCATCTTGTTACAAACTCATTACAGCTCTCTGTGGTATGAGCACCTCACAGCAGGGAGCTGTTTCTTTGTCATATATGAATGAGACAACTGTAAATCGTGAAGCAAAAGGCAAAAGTAATGTGGATGTGCCTGACTATTTTCTCCCTGGTTTAAGCCCCGTGAACACAGCAGGAACACCAGTCTGACTATTAGCTCCTCATGCACTTCTATGGTCTTGGTCCTAACCTTCAAATAAACTAATGGACTTGATGTGAGCTGCATGAGAAATTACAGTCCAGTACCCAGCTGTGCTCCTTTGAAATAATGTACAGCACAGTGGCCAGGATGGAGGGTGAGTGAGCTGAGGGTGGAGGGTGTGTGAGCTAAGGATGCAGCATTATCTACTCAGGGGACCTGGAATGGGCAAACAGATAAACATAGAGCATAGGATACATATTTTATATATTAAAAAATATGTATTTTTGCCTTTATGAAAAACTGTTGATTTCAAAAACTGTTATTTTAACACTTCTTGAGACCCGCATGGATTTCTATTACTAGAAATAAAAGGCTCAGAGGTTCTGCTGCACTCTTAGGAAATGCAGTAATTCCTGCAGCTCATTTTAGCAGCTACAGTCTCAGATTTAGCACCTCATCTTTCACTCTTCCATCTTCAAAATCTCACCAATGCTCTTGCTTCCTCCATGGTATTCCCAAGCCATTTCCAGAAAGGATTGCTGCTTTTTCTCTGCAGCTCACACCTGTAATCTAGGAATGTAACAAAATATCAGAAAGCTGAATCCTGAAATTCATTGCAGACCACGTAGAAAATTGGTAGGAAATGGAAAGTAAATTCAGACTTAAAAAAAAAGTTCAGACTGATTAAAAAAGGCTTTGTATTCTCTCCTCTCATCTTTAACCAGAGGCTCTTTCTTTTAAATATGTTTGATGATGGGCACACAAGGCATTTCAAGTTTGACAGCAGTTCCTAGCACAAGTTTTTACATGAGCTGGCTTTGTCCCACAGTACCCACGAGCAGATCATGACAGTGCATTTGTAAACCCTGTGGAGAAAAGGGTTTTACAAAAGATTGTGAGTGCTCTTTCCTTGAGCAGATTAAATTTTGGAATGCTAGTTATCCCTCTTTGGATTTGGTGCTTGTAAACAGAAATAATTTCTCTTTATTTTTGCATATTTGTTGAAAAACCTGATTGCAGTACAGTCTGATCCCAATTTCACAGAGTCATCACAAGAGGATAGATAGTGGTGCTCCATTTGTACACGTAGTACTGAGATGCTGATTTTCAAAGCTATCACTCTGCAAATGTGACCGCAGCTCAAAGCACAAACAGGATCGGGGGATTTTTAGTGAAGGATGGTTTTTTATTTTGTGAGGACCTCTAAAAATTCAGTCACTCAGTATGTAAGAACACACTACATCTGGTGAGCAGCAGATAGCCCTCAAAAACAAACAACATCCAATCGTGAAAACAGATTGTGAGAATAGATTTAATAGATTCATGAGTTCAGGATGTCCTTACATTAGCAGGTCTCAGAGCACTTGATTTTATGTGAAATGACCTTTTGTGCTAGATAATGAAAGAATTTGAAGGTACTTAAAGAAATTTCCAGTGGCTAATTTACAGAACGATGAGAAGCGACTGCTAATGAGTCTTTTCAACTCCCAAATAATTACCACGACAGGATAAACCTAAAGGACAAATCTTTATAAGGTTTGTAGTCCCTGAAGTGAGAGTCTAAAATCACCCACAAGGGGATACACCCTCAACCAAAGTACTTCATAGTTTTAAGATTTATATATTATTGCTGCATTCTTGTTGTTTAAGTGTAACAGGTTACTGAGTGCCTGATAGAGTAAAAGCCATTATATTAATTATAGCGGAGAACTCTCATTCATAGATTATTTTTAATAATACATGTGAATTTCTCTTTTGTGAACCTTAAGTAATACTAAATTATTAACAATGCTTATATACAAATTGCCATCATTGGGCTTTACTGTTAATATCCCACAGAGATTAATGGAAGGACTTCATACCCTTGTGTATTATTATTTCAGATTATCTGCAGATTCTAGATGAAATTACTCTATTATTTCATGGTCAGTTCATTTTCAAAAGGTTACCTTTGCAATAATAAAGGCAAGTGACATTTTGTTAATGAAGTCTCATTTTCAGATACCAAGAATAAGATAGTTCACAAACCCACTGACAGTAATCTCATTTTACTGCCAGCTGTTCCTACCTTTTTTTGTAGGATGACTAGATTTTAAGTATATTATCATAAGATCACAGGAAAGTTTATGTCAAAAGGGACTTCAGGCCGTCTCTAGTTCGACCTCCTGCGCCAAGCAGTGACAAATGCAAGGTCAGGCTTATTTCTCAAGGCTTCATCTGGACAAGTCTTGAAAGCCTCCACGGACAGAGACAGTCCAGCCTCTCTGGGCAGCCTGTTTCACTGCATGTCTCAAGTCATCTTCAGCAGCATTGTCAGGTTCCAGCCTGTTTCATTGCCAGGGCTTATTCCCTGTTTAGTATAAAACTTTACATTTGTCCCTGGTGAAGTTTGCAAGGTTTCTGATAGGCTACAAACTCCATATTATTGAAATCCACTTTTAAAGGCATGGGTTAAGATGTGACATAGAAATGTTCCTAAAAAAGCAAAAGTAAGACTGTTTAGAGCATGACACTATGGGGCTTTGCTTCTACTGTTCCCTTGCCAGCTGGGGAATTATACAGAATTATACAGAGTCCCACTCATGTCCATAATGGCAGCTGGCAAAACTGAGGCTTCAGGTTTGCAGCTCAGGTCACTCTCCTGAGCTAAGTGATCTCAGTACTGTTGTGTGCCATGCTCTGATAGCCAGTGCCACAGAGGCAGGGCGCACATGATTGTTCTTCATGTCACCGATAATCTGCTAGCAAATAGAAGAGTGTTTGTCATCAGGGAATCTGTGACTTTTTCCACTACCTGCAGGGCTAGTGGAGCAACTTTGTGCACAGATACCGTTCCACCTCTTAATTGTTAAGATATGCTTTTCTCCTCTATTGCTCCAGCCTCCTCTGTCCCTGTTTTTTCCTTATCTTCTTGTTAGCTCATAGTCTCAGCCGTGTCCGTCTCCTGCCTCTCACTTTCATACCTCCTTTCAATCCAGCTTTATCTCCTGGGAGCTCATCAAGACTGCTTCCTCACCAGTGATGAAATATCTGACAGGATATTAATCCTCCCAGAAAGACAGGATCTCTGCCTTTGGTTCCAAGAAAGAGTTGAAAAGGTAAGTGGAGAAAACAGTTGCAAAGGAGGTCCTGCTTTAAAGTTAAATGGACTGGGGAAAAGATTTGCTTAATTACAACACAGCTCTAATAACTGTGTGGAATTTTTGGAAGGATTAGAATTAGACAAAACCATAATTATTCATGGCAACAGAAGAAGTCTTCTTCATTGTACAAATTTACCTTCTTCCGGATGTGAAATCCTTCCAATACATGAAAGGCAGGGATCTTCCATAAATTAGCAATTATATTTTCAACTCTGGCAAAATACCATGTGTGTGTTTCTTCCAAAAAGATTTTTCTGAACTGGTCAAGACCTTTAGTCGAGAGGGGAAATGTGAGCCCATGAAGGGAATAGAAAATAAGATCTTAACATGGAATATCTGAAACAGTCTTAATTGCCTTTGACATTACCTATTTTGCTTCAAATCAATACATGGAAAGCATACAGAAGTAATTCTTGCTAACATTGCTTAATCCTGCCAAGAAGGAATTTAATTTGTGTCTGTGCTGGGGAGAGAGTGGGTTACAACTTCATCAATTCTGAATAATTGAATTCCATCAAAGAAACTAAAAAGGAAAAACAAATTTTCTGAATAATCTTTCTCATAAGAAATCCTTCATTAGTCACTGAAGACCCAGCAGACCTCTAATAAGACAATTTGCATAAGATATGCATTTGTCCAAACACTGAAATAACATTCTGGCCCAGATTCCTCTGATTTTGATAATGTTTCATTTTTTTCCCACCCTGTCATACTCTGCTAATCTCCAAGACCTGCTGGTGCTCCCACCCACTGCAGGCTGGATCTCACACCCCATGGCTCCATCATTCTACACAGAGATGCCAGGACTAAGTCAAATATGCAATGCCCTTCAAAAGTTCTCATCCTCAGAGGATGATTAAATTATCTCCTATTAAACCAAATGCTCTTCCTCTTTGTCTTTCTATACTGAGACTGATACTCAGTGCTCATCCCCGCCGTCCCAAAAACAACAATCTGTTGCAGAAAACCTAGACCTGGTGTCTTTGCTATAATTTAGGAAAAAGAATCAGTATTTCACCAAACTGACATATGTGTTCTCAATGAATTAATGGTCTTAGTCATTTTTAACTTGCACGCATAAATGAATAGCTACAATATGGTCTGCATAACTAACAGTGTTGACTAATGAATACATAAACATTAAATTATGGCTTTATTTATTCAGAAAAGTTGTTTTTGATGCAGTTTTATGAGAGGTGGGCTCATCTCTGGTGATGAGGAAGGAGAGGCCATGCAGGTGTACAGCAGTACTGCATGTGCTGCAGTAACAATAGGAATGATCTGGTTGCCATCAGCTCAGGACCCCTATAGCCTCATCTCATTGTCCTCTAACTCATTAAATTAGCATCGGGTTTGACTGACCTCTATTTAAAGGGAATAAATAAATCAGTTGCCAAAAAAAAATTATTTGTATTATTTGTTACATCAGTAACACAACTCTTTATCAAACACTGAATTTAAACCCTTTCCAAAATGATCCCCTAAGCTTTTGTAACTTTGAAACATATTCCTCATGTTAAATCAGAGAAAATAGAAAACCCATAAATAGAGATTATTTTTAACTGTAGGAGTAAAACTAATGATTATAGCACTGTGTATCACTTAGAATTTCTAGTCACTTCAGCTAAAATCCCTTACAAAAACCATTTTAGCATTTGACAACAAGTACTGAAGAATTCATATTGTAAATTGGAAAAATACCAGAAGAAAAGGTTGGAGGTGGCAATGGAGGAGTTGGGAACATGTTTAGCAAGAAATCTCATGAGAATGCTGTGCTGAAAGATAATTTTTATTCTAAATATAAATCTTTAATACATTAGCAATCCTAGCTTTAACATCCTAATATATTTTTATTGCCAGTCTGAAGAAGAAGCAAGACAAGATGATTCTCTGCAATTTGCCTATCTCTTACAAAGAAGAGAAGGTTTGAAATCCTGGTTGAAGGTTCCAGTGCATTTTGTATTGCAAGTATTTAAATTTCTGTTCTGCCTTCTACTGGTGCCATAGAACAATAGGACAAGAGGTAAGAGACAGAAGCTGGAACATGGGAAGGCCCCCCTGCACATGAGGAAGAACTTCCTTACTGTGCGAGTGACAGAGCACTGGAACAGGTCACCCAGGGAAGTTGTGGAGTCTCCTTCCCTGAAATATTCAAAAGCCATCTGGACACAATCCACCTGCTCTAGGATGACCCTGCCTCAGCAGGGAGGTTGGACCAGATGACCCACTGTGGTCCTTTCCAACCTGACCTACCGTGTGATAATTTTTCTTTCTGTAGCCTTGAAATGTCTAGATCAACTTGCCTAAACCACAAGGTAAGTTTGGGTCTAGATCTTTAATATATTCAATATGCCCTCTGAAATACTCCATTTAACTCCAGGTATAGTTAGGAGAAAAAGGGTTTGTGATATCATAAGTAAAAAAAACCTGCCCTTGTGTGCCTATTTTTATTCTGTGCCATTCAAAGTTGCCTTTTCCCCAATCCCGTATGTTTTGTACCTACATTAAACACTTAGTACAAACTTTTTTTTTTGTTAAACCAGTTGTTACTGTTATGTGCCAAAAGTGGCTGAGCAGTGACAGGTTCCAGCTCTAGTCATCTATGCACTCCAAATGGAACGATCTGTGTTGTTTCATAAAGCTTTCACTTGCCACTCAGAGCTCTGAAGCAGCTGTTCACTGGAAGATCAATGAAACACAGGTCTCAAAGATTACTAGAGGAATGGAAGAGCTAAATGTGATCTTAACTAGTCATTACCTGGGAAGAGAACAATGACTCATATCAACTTCAGAGAGTTAAACAGCCTTTTAGAAACTATCATGACTCACAACTACTGCACACACAGAGTCTTCTTCTCTGTTCAAGGCATTTAGTTCTTCTATAGAGAAACTCAGCTCTCATCTCCTTGAACCTACAGCAGCCTTATATCAATGTAATTACCTTGACATCAGCCAGCTCTCTGATTCAGAGAAGTAGATGTGTGTTTCTTGCTGACTGAGCTACATAAATTGTTGACCTATAAACTTCTGTGAAACAACACATAACAGAAATTAACTTTTTTTTCCTTCTTCTTCCCAAAGAGATTTTGTAAGAGTTTGCTTTGGATTGCAAGTAAAGCAACTCTCAAAATCAAATGAACTCCACTTAGGTTTTCTTTGAGGACATTGTGTTCTAAAAGAAAAATCTTTTTCAACAATTATTCCAGTGAGGGGTTATTTTGGCTTTTGAGGCATTAATTTTAGTGACTATAATTCTATTGAAGCAATTAACACAAGCAAAGCTATTGAGTTTAGCCAAGATGGGGGACTCAGGCTTGAAATGGGAGCAATACGACATTTTAGCAGTACTGGTGTTTCCAATCCATCAGTTACTGTTGTAATTTACATGCACACCGCCTTCTGAGAGGTATTTTGAACTTTCAGGTAACTGAAAATCAGACAGCACTTCTGCTAATTTGAATTTCCACTCTGATGCTCTCAGTATGGCCCATGTACACTCAGAGATCATCCTGTAGGAAAAGGTAACACACTGGACAACCTTCTTAGTTTCTTCACATATTTGTTCTAGCCTGGATGGAGAAGCTAATTTGTGATAATTAGGGTGTAAATTTCCAAGCACTGCAGCTTAGCTGCCCTAGTTCCCACTAAGGCCACTTTGTCTTGCTGGGAAAAAGCAATCTGGCTTTGAAAGTACTGTAAGCTATTTTTCCTTTAACACTGAAGTGTCCCCAGCAAGAATAGTGTGAATTAGTGAAATGGCAATTCACACCCAATGTGATGAGCTTCTATTAACTTCCTTCTATGTCCATAAATAGGGCAGGTGGCTGCAGCAGATTGACAGGATAATGGATGCCCAGAAAGAAAAAAAAAAACCAAAAAACAAAAAACTCAAAAGTAACATAAGTCACTAAGGAAATTAATTCATATGAGGTATGTCCACAAATAGTGTTACTGAGCTCATTTCACCTTGAAGAGGAGGAAGCAGTGCATCCTGAGGAAGGAAGGCAGAATTACTGCAAATGACCCTAAGTAGCTGAGTAAACAGTTTGCTGTGCCTGCTAACTACTCACCTGAGGAGCCAGGAGAGCTGAGCACGGCAGGGTGTGCCCTCACTGCCGCCAGCCTGACACAGCGCCTGGGAGAAGCTGTCCTCTGATGGTTGTTTACCAGACTGACTGAAATGAGCAGATTCAATTCCTATCAGGAAAGTGTCTGCCTTGCAAAACTCAAAAGCATGAGATTCCCCTGCTAATAATCATCTTGGTGCAAGCGAAGAGGAACAAAAACTTAATTATCCTTCTGCTCCAACAAATGGTACCTCCACACTAAAATCCAGAGACTGCACTGGGGGACTGTCTATGTCTTTTCCCATTCCAGAATTATCCTACGTGGATTATTTCGTCCTGCAGAGCTGCCAGGCCTGAACTGAAACCCAAACACATTAGACTGTTCACAGTTCTTTGACTGTATTTATCAATATTCTTTATTGTCAGGTGTAGGACTTTATTTTAAATCAATAAAAATATGCTCTTAAGTTAAAAAAAGCACATGGAAACTGCATGAAGTCTTCAACTGTTCCTCCACTACACAGCCAGTGTAGTCTTCTTTAGAAAGATAACTTTGAGTTTAGAAATTCCAGTTGTAGGAACATTAATTTAACAGGGCTGCAAGGCAAAGATACATTCAGCTTGTTTGAATTCCTAGGCAAATGTGAAACCAAGCTGTAGGGAGTCACCAGATAAACCAAGAGCAATTCCCTAACTGTATTTCAGTCCAAAGCTGCACAGATCATACTTGTATAAACTCATTTTATGCACAGTTTCTTTTGTTAACTTATTTAGTGTCTTCTGTCTCTGAACATTGTATGTGAATTCCAAATCCTGCAAATTGGAGGTATCTGAATTTAGTGTCATATTATGTTGTAAAAGTGGATTGCCACAATTCATATCTGAATATTTCTCAAATTTACAAGTGATAACAGCAGATATTCTCCCTTCTGTCCATACAGCTTCTTCAATGAGATTTTGCTTTAATACATAAGTTTTATGGCATCTCTATATACTGTGAAAATGTGCTTCTCCACAAAAAGTAATATTTTACTATCTTTGACAGCAAGAAAAATGTTTCTTACATACTATGGGGACATTGTGAGGCAGTCTGAGATATGCATGAAATATCCCTCCAGGAAAGCGAGTTTATTTAAGGAGACTGGCACACATTTCCAGTCTGGTTTATATTTCAGAAGATGCTGTAATATCAGACTGACTAAATATTTTAAAAATCCTGAAAGACAGATGAGGCTTCAGAAGACTGGTAATAAAAACCATCTTAAGAAAAAGCTGAAATGGCCAACATTTTATCATGTTTAATTGTTAATTTCATTACTTTTCTTTTGGTTTAAATTAAACAAGTATTCAGTAGAGAACAATAAAAAAATAGCAAGGACCAATGATTAATCAAAGGAAAATTTTATGAAACTAAACAAAATTTTTTCTATAACAAAGTAATAGGTCTTGGGAGAAAGAATGAGCAATTAAAGCCATATATGCTAGCTCTGCAATGTTTCACAGTGCTGTCTGACTGTTCCCACTCTCGCTATTGTGTATTTAATTATTCCTACCTAAATGAAGCAGCTCTCATTTTTTGTTGGGTTGTGTATTCTTTTCACACTGATTTCTTGAACTCTCATGATGATTGTCAATTTACATCCTACTCTTTTATGGGCAGTTAAGTTAATAGCATCCTCTGCAGCTGATGGCTGGATGCTATTTAATAATCCTCTCTACCATGTTATCCAAAATATTAATGGAAGTTTTGATCAGTGCTAGACCTGAGGTAGGATCCTACACAATCCCACATGCAGAATCCTTTCATTTTGAAGAAGAATCATGGTTAGCAAAACCAGGTACGTTTTCCCAACAGGATGCAGCAGTATTCAGAAAAATAGTGGCATGTTTTATCACAAATGGAACAAATGGAATAATATCAATCCAGAATGAAAACAAAAACAGTTTGCTGGGAGGTATAAGCCAAAATGCAGCACTGAAGATGTGAAGAAGTTGCATTCAGGACACTTTTGAAAGCTGTATGCACATATTGGAGATAATTCAGGAGATATTAGAGCTATTGGCCTTGGAGATAAGGCAGAAAGAACAGAGTTCATTCCACTGAAAAAAAACTCTGGAGACACACATGAAAACATAAATGTAAAGTGATAGTGAGTGCGGAAATATAAAAATCTCTATCCACCTACACAGAATATTCTCTCTATCCACAGACTACAAAGACTTGCATGTTTCCAACATGGTATTAATGGCAATGTAAAAATGCCAACCAAACCATGCTTCCATAACCCCCCTTTGAAACTGTCAAGCATACGCCATCCAAGGTCTAAGAGTGCATGTTTAGCTAGATTTTGGTTGTAAATTACAAACCAGAGGACTCAGGACTCCCTATGTGTTACCTTACCTAACACATTTAAGTTACAGAATAATATAAAGGTTTAGGTTAGAAAGGTCTTTCAAGGATGGGATGTCCCAGCGATGTTCCAGCTGAAAAGGTTTAAGAGCCATGGAGACAGAAAAAACACAGCAACCCTACAGATGATTAAGGAACCATTCAAATCTATTATTTAGAGTCTCACACAGTTTTTGACAGGTGACTGTAAAATTTGGGTTTGAAGTCATTATTTTAACATGGTGTTGTAAGAAGCCCAAAGTTCAGGGGTGTAAACTGTCTCTAAAGACATCAGTGGTAATGCAGGGTCTACCTACTCAAGATATTTATGCAATCCCCATTATGGCACTTCCACAAGTATTAGTACACTTCCCAATATTTAATGTACTTCTCTTCAAAGTAATGCTGCAAGGTCAGTGAATATGAAACCACACAATCAAAAATACAAGATTTGTGAACTCAAAGAGAAAATGCTCAGTAAACCAAACACAAAGAGTAATGATTGTATCTCCTTGGAGAAAATCACACTTCTAGCTCCCGCTTTTAGCATTTCAGATCTGCCCAAATCACTGAATTCCAATAAATTAGGTGGACCATACATGCACAGATCAGTGGAGCATGTGCCATCAGTTCAGCACAGAGCAGGACAGGTGCTGTTAAGACACTTACCAAGCTTTAATATGCACATTAATTGCTCTCACCTGAGTCTTGGTCATCTGACAAGACATTCTTCTCCTGCTGACTGAAACAATAGCAATTGCCTGTAAGAACGTGCTGTTCTGGAAAGCTTAGTAGGTCTGTTTGCCTATTTTATCCAATGAGTGATTACATTTAATGTAGATAAATAAGCCTGAAAATGCTGCTTATTATAAATGCATATTTAGGTATGCACCTACTCAGCTGAGCTTACAATTCAAATAACCAAATAATGTTATTAATCTGACACTAAAATGATGTGCCAGAAGCTACAGGATGAGCAGTCATGTTTCAGACCCAGATTCTCTTCTTAGTTGCATCAATCGTTCTCTCTCTTTATGGTCTGATTTTTCAATGAAGGATTTTATATTTAGGAGAATAGAAATCTAAGACTGGGCATGCAGGGCAGAAAAAAAGAGCATGTGAAGACCACCTCAGCAAGTGTGTTACAGAAAGTTGATGAGTGTGCTATATAAATACACTACTAGTAGCTCACAATTAATAGATTTCTCAAAGTGTTTGTCAAACTTCAATGTTACTTTTCTCTGTATGTTATCAAATGAGGATCCAACCCAAAGCACTTCCAAAATACAAATAATACTTAAATGTTATATTCACAAAGAATTTGGTTTACTTCTTTGAGTGTACCCACAGCTGTTTCATGAGTGCAAACCACTCCGTTTAGGAAGGCTTTTGAATCAGATCCATGCTCACAGATTACTTTTAAACCAATACTCATAAAACCATAAGAAAACATATTTTGTGTTTCATTTTTATTTTGCAGAGGACCTTTTCTTAAAAACCTGTAAGATGGTTGAGTTATAGCTTCTCTGAAAGAACAGAGGCAGCTACATTGCTTACTCTAGGCTTGAAAACATTTTGCATGGCCATTGAGAAGTCCTTTAGATAGGCCAACACTGTTTTCAGCAAAAAATCTTTTCACAATGCCAGTATCAGGATACTTTGGAGCTGAAAAGCAAAGCCTTCAGTTAATCCAATTCTGCAAACACAACTTCCTGAATTAAGTATTAGAGAGTATCTTCCGGGCCATGAACTCTGGAACCTACAGCACTAAGTAGAGAAGGAACTGGGATGACAAATGGCAGCAGCAAAGTCTGCTAGTGGCCCAAATGTGTACTTTTGTGGAAATTCAATCCCAGCTTCTACCTCTGCAATTCTTGAGAAGCAAGGAGGTATCTTAGAAAATATCGGTGCTAGAATGAAATAACAGATGTTAAACTGAAAGTATGGTTAATAACTGTTAAACTGAAAGTATGCATAATAACTTCAATTTTAAGAACATGGACCTACATGTTGCAATTTTAACAGAATTATGCAGATTTGGTGCCCCCTGCTGTCTTTTACTACCAGAATGACCCATGAAAAATATGAGTAAGTGATTAAACACACTGAACTGCACAAAACACCCCCAAAGGACAAATTAAGGATGCTGTTCAAAAAGGCACATTTAAACTAGAGTGTGAATTCACAGACTACCCTGGTGAAGCACCCAGAAGCTGAGAAGAGCAGACCTCTATGCTGGGAATGATCACAAAGGGGAAAACACTGAATGCACCATGGCCAACAGGAACCACACAGAGAGCTGAGCTTCAGCCTTGGCACACCTCCATTGCTTCAATGCAGGACCACAGAAAAGACTCCGTTTCTTGTGGGGATAAAATCACATGAAATCCCTGTGGTCTCTCTTTTCTTGCTTGACACCAGCTCTGCTATATCTCTGTCTCTCACCCCCAAATAGGAGAGTTTAAAGAGACTCTAAATACTTTCATATGATGGGAGCATCTTGAAATCTCAAAACATATGAGTACCAGTGGTGTCCCCAGGTACACACTGGGCGCACCTACACAAGTTTGTGTTATCAGCTAAAGTGGAAGACATGCTCCAGGAGCACACCCAGTACAGCAGGCTCCTGCATGGGACAAACCCCAAGCTAAGCTGAAGCACAGCTCCCCCCAGCACACCCAGTACAGCTGCTGGTGGGGCAGCACAACCTTTTCCTCTCCAGAGCAAACCTTCTTGGGCCACACTGCATGCTACAGGGACTTCAAATGAGACTCAGCTGCTGAATCCCACTGCCTCAGAGGTGTAAGTCTAACCTCTCCATCCCCCTAGCTGCTTGTTGCCAGTCCACCCATTTCATAAGCCCCAGCAACCTTCTGGCTTCTTGCTTAACTTCCTGACTTAAAAGAGTAACGTCTCCCTCTTTTTCCCCCACCCAGGGCTGGCTTTCAGATGGATCAGTTTATTGTATTGTCATGTGGGTGCCAGGTCTGATGTAAGAGGGGGAGGAATGTCCCTTTGGCAGCAGTACAGTCTCAGATTAGCTTAAGCTAATCATGAAACTTCTGTCCTAAATCAAATAATGCCATGAGGTGCCAGTGGGTGCAATGGCTTGTCCAAACTAACAGAGCACACTTCCAGCACAGCTGGCTTGAAATCCTGCTATAACCAATGGCCAAGATATTATATCACTAACTTAAAAAAATTTCTCTGTTGGTCTCTTGCCCATTCTTCACATTCCTACAGGAATACTACACAATGTAAGTGATGATGAAGCAAAGCACAGTGCTCCATCTGAGCTGCTGCAAAGCAGCAGACAGGACTTTTCCAGGAAGAATATCTATTTAAGTGATTTTCTACTGCAAACCAACAGGCTATCAAGGGATGACTTTGTCTGCTTAAGCTCAAAGACATTTCTTTAAAGGGGCCTTCATTCAGTAATCACAAGTAATCAATCAGTCAGTTACTTCCTCCCTTGGCTCTCTGTGCTTGAAGATGGAAAACACCCCCAAAGCCAACAAACAAATAAATAAAAATAAAAAGCAACCACCGAAAAGAAACCTCCACAGGAAAGGGACAGTCCTGTCTTGCCTCAGCAGGGGTGTTCAGTGACTTGAGACTGGTATTACTGAAATCACAGGTGCTAAAACAGCATTATGATGTACTTCAAGCAGATGTGCAGCAAAGGATGCTTTATCATTTCATATTCTCCTCAGGTTGGAAGGCTTTTAGGACTGACATTGAATCTGTGAGTCACTGCCTGCTCTGGAAAGGCTTACTGTGAATAAGATGAAATTTCTGTCATTTGTAGTATCTGAGAAGGTTTTTCAACTTCAAGAGAAAAGGATTTATTCACTTTCTCTGGCAGTTATTTATACACACAAGTTTTAAATGGCCATTTTCAACTCTTGAACTCCTGTGACTTAGTGAGATGGTATGATCTGTATTACATCTGCTGTAGCAGTATTTAAACAAACATCCTTAATAAAACTTTGCTCACTCCCACCATCTAGAAATCCTATTTTGTACTTCACACATTTTATTTTCATACCTCAGAATTCAAAACACCAGAAGGCAGGAGTTGGGTCCGGTAACTATTAAATTAAGTTGCACCCTGATACAAAATCAACTTGCTTACTACATCCTTTATCCTCTCATCAGTCTACTCAGTGAACTGTCTGCAGGGACTGTCTAAAAATTCACTTCTATCACCTCTAAATGTTGTTTAAGTCAGCGGTCTGTCCTCTATTCACCTCTTTGCAGCGTGAAACACAGCCACATACAGCCATGTCAGGGGTTGTGCAAGAAGAAGATTATGAGGGTGGATCCACTTGTTTTGATCTCCTGACAGAGCACCGTGGTTCACACTGCTACCACCAGGCTGTGGGGCTGCTCCTGCAGCCACCCTCTTGCTCTTTTTCCTCTCCTAAGTTCTCTTCTGCCTCCCCTTTTCTTGTTTTTCTCCCTGAAATTATTACATTAATGTCCATGTCTAGCAGCCACCACTTGCAAAGAGCCAGACCTGAATGCTCATGAGAGCAAGAAGTCAAATTTTAACTACTGAAATGAACTTGAGTGCTGGAAGAGCTGCTTTGACACAGCAGGGAGATGTGCAGAGGGATGAGTGTGGAGTTTTAAGTCAGATCTTATTATCACAAGACCTCAGGGCACTGGCTAATCAGCAGGGGTGTAGCTTTATTGGGAAAAGTGTCTTTTTATGATATTCATGTCTGTATCTGAAACATTCCATTTCAGTGAGACACCAGAGACACTTCATGAGCCACTGGAGTGCTGCATCATAGCAATTAATAACAATTACTGGGAGACTCTGTTCCAGGGCATGCCAAGTCCCAGTGTGTGGGAAGGGATGAAGCACATCACTACTCATGTCTTTCAAGTATGCTCTTCCCAATACAGAAACTAAGGTAAATATCAACATACATGGCAGACTTCTTCCTTTTCTCAGCATATTCCTTTTCCTGTAATCCAAGTATTGGGACATATTTCTTCCACCTGCAACACATCTTTTACCTAAAAATGCAGATTTGCACATGGTGAGTAGTAGTTTTCTCCTCAAAGGATAAGAAATCACTTTTAGGATAACAAATCCAGGACAGTGAAGCAAAAATTTCCCAACTCAGTTCACAGTGTAAAGAAAAGACTTTGCTCTTACTCCCCTTGTTGGACATCCTGTCTAGAATAGGATGGCAAATTGCCCTAGGTTTTGTTTATGCTGGCTAACAAAACATGCTACAAACAAAGCAGAAGACAAACTGGTTTCTAACATGATTTGTCCAGTCCTTGAGGAATAAAACCGAACTTTTAAAGGCTAAAACCCAACACAACAAACCAGCTAAACTAGTGGAAGGATTGAAATGAGCTACCTATAATTTAAAAAACCAAACCAAGAGCAGGCATCAGTGATCCAGAGCCAGAATTCAAGTTATTTGAATACAGAACAAACACTGGAGGGATACCAAATATAACCGAATTTCTACATATCCATATTTCAGGGTTAGGTTGAAGAGCAGAAGATCTGTTCACCGTCTCCTTCTGGAGTCTAAACCAGGATTGAGCCAAGTGCATGTTAGTATATCAGTAAGCACCAGTATATATTCTTATGTTAGAACAACATTTTATCACAAACATTTGTTCTTATCAGAAGCTGGAAGACAAAAGCACTCTTTATCCTGCAGTCAACAACAAGGGGTGACAATCTGTTAGGAACAGAGTAAACAGTGCACTTTATCAAGCATTACTTCATTTTCACTCTTCTGTTTCCATCTTTTTGTATTCTTGTAAAGACTGGGACAGCAGGTGTGAAACAAGGACTACTAAATATTACAGAATTCCAAGTAATAACATCCAAACCCTGTTTTCTTCATGATAAACAAGTTTAGCTCCAACATGTGCAGTTGTTTTAAGGTATTTTTATCCTGAATTCAGCATTTAAGGATTTTAAGATAATTTGATATTTTATGTGATCCTATTAAATATGAGACACTGGTGATCATAAAAATCATAAATGATCTTGATGTTCTTGCAAAGTGATGCTGTAACACAGCTTCTCATCTTGTGTTTCTGTATGTGTGTGTCTTGGTTCTCCCCTCACCCTGATATGGCTAGGCTTGCCAGAATGTCTAATCTCTCCCTTTCTGGCTGCAGTTTCCCTGCAGGAAAACTGGGTAGGGTAGAGATGAATAAAGGGTGGGAATACAGTTGTCACCCCAGTTCTGGATTAAGACAAAGCACACACTCAGGGAGCTGAAGAGCACTGCTGAGGCATGCAGTGTAACCACAGCTAATGCAGCCAAGACAGGGCCTTAGGCAGCAACTGACTTTGCAGCTCTGTCTAATCTCCAGGCTTAAAAGTGGATGCCTTCTGATATTGCTCCTTTTGCTGTGTAACTCATCTTACCTGCAAGAAAAAGCTTCAGCAGTTCTCTGAGACATTCCCAAACAATAGATGTAGTAATCTATTTATAATGCTCACCTGCTGCTTGGTCCACTGCAGTTATATATTCTGAATTTTCACGGCATTCCTTTATTTTAAACATGTCACCACAAGTAAATACTTAATGGTCAGTGATCCCTAAACAATAGGGTTTAATTTCTCATTTACTAGGTATGTGGGAGTAAATTCAGTGCTCTGTAATAAAACACAGCTCATAAAGTAATATTATTCTTTGGAATATAAATATGAGGCATTATACACAAGCATAAAACTTAATCATTCTTGACTCTGGCAGAAACGGTCAGAGGTGAATGCCACCTAGATTAATACTAATTACACCTTGCACCTTTATGAACACACTGACTGAAGCACTTATCAGCCATGCACATAAGCAATTTGTTCTAAGCCACACAATGAGTCAGTGGCAAACAAAGGAGAGGAAACAAGGTTCCTTTTTCTCCCAGACTTCTTCTGAGCCAGCTTCTCGCCAACAAGAATTAAAAGCCATTTCATACTTCATAGCTACTTTTTGTCAGTGTTTCACCAGAGTTATAACCTCGACCTCACAACGTATTAGAAAGCTTTGTACAAGTAAATACATAAATATATGTATATGAGTGTGTGGTTTAAATATGGAAAAACATAAACCTAATGGAATAAAGCCTCACAACTCCCAAAATATCTTATATTTAGTATCTGTACCCATTACCAATGAAAAGAGTACCACTCTAAAATACTAAAAATACACATTTACTGTATAAACCTCAGGATTTTGTGCAGCCTTTAGGTTCACTGCAATCCTACTGTACTATATTTTTATACTTCTTTAAATAACCACTGGGTGTCACAGTTATCAACTGAAAATGCTTGGGGGACTTTTCCAGGTTCATTTCAATTGGGATTCACATCATCAGAGATAATACAAATTCCTATAGATGTAACATTAATACCCACTCCCATTCCAAGATGAGAAAATGGTTTCCTCAAAAAAAAAAAACAAAAAAAAAAAAAAAAAAAACCCAACAAAAAAACCCCCCCAAAACCAAAAAAAACCCACAAAAACCCAAAAAAACCCAACCAAAAAAAAAAAAAAGTAAAANAAAACCCACAAAAACCCAAAAAAACCCAACCAAATAAAAAAAAGAGTTAATACAATCTGTGTTCTTATTAAAAATGTCGCAAAATGGAGATTTATTTTTCAAATTTAGCCTACAGGTAAGATTTTGTCATACTCACATTTGCAAAGTTCACTACTGGATTGGAATGAGGCAATTCTAGACTTCATGGACTTGAGGAAAAATTTCCATAGGCTTTTTCCTTCAAAAATTAGGGGACAGGAGAAACAATTATTTCCTCTTCACTTCATAAGAATCCCATTCACTCTAAATATTTTGGCATTATAAATAGCACTATAGCCTTATGCTTCAAGTCCCAGATCTCAGAATCACACAACTAGCAGAACACAAGTTTTCTTAGTTTAAAACTAAGTGTATGGTCTTCATCACAGAAAAGAAATGTGACCCCAGTGACTATTCAGTTTGTTGTTTGCAAACAACAGCTTTAAATCATGAGAACTGCTCCATGTCTTTCTTCAGCTGTCAGCCCCAAAGGAACAAAGCACTGTTCACCTCACAAAATCCCCATGTCATGAGGATTTCATCCACCCACGTGTGTGCCTCACACCTGGAGAACTGGAGAGTCGCTCCATGCATCCAAAGAATAGGCAGCACCAAGTAAACCAAGCACTAAATAAACTTGCAATTTTAGAGACTGTATCACCATACACGTGATCCAAATGGTCCATGAGGAAAGGCTGGCATGGCTGGGACACTTGGGAGAAGACAGAGAGAACAACCAAAGGATTGGTGCTCCTAAATGCCTGGGAATGTCTTCAGGATACTTGGGAAGCCTCGGTCGTATCCATGCTAAGGGATACTGGTCTGGAGCAGATGCTAAGAGCAGTCAGGGATTCACAGGGATTCATGTTTGGGATCATTCTGGACAACAGACTTTCGGGGATCTTTGCCAGGACCTGCACGATGTGAAGGAAGAAGGAGGAAGGTATTTCACGGCTATCTCCTGTATCTTGGAGTATGACTTTCAAGGGCTGAATTAAGAAGTGTGGGTCAGTTACCAGCTGCCAGATTTCTCAATCCCTACTTTTTCTTACCCATTTCTGAGTTTAAAAATGGAGATGACTGAAAATGGAAGAAGAGAAGTAACCTAATCCATGAAATCAGGCTCCACAGAAGCACCTACAGCTCCTGGCCACAGTTCAGGGGACGGGTGAGAGATGCAGGCTGAGACATGGGCAGGTGAGACAGAAATGCCAAACAGACACTGTCATGAGAGATGTGCAACACATGGCAGGCACCAGCCTCTCTCTCGTGCACTATGTTTAGGGCCTCAGATTGCCTTAAGCAAATCACCCTGCCCTGCCCAGCATTTTCTAACTCCTCCATTTCAGCCACTTGCTGCCTGAGCAGCTAAAATGACTGTCTCAGCCAGTAATGTGATTTTTTTTTTCTTCCTTTAATCTATATTCATCCAAGTCCAGCTGCACAGAAAAAGGCACATGCAGGAGAATGCAAGCATTATCTAATACATAAAAGATGGATGCAGAGAGGAAGAGAATTAAGCTGTTCTTCATGCCCAGCATGGCACGATAAGAAGTAATGGGTGTGAACTGCAGGTGGGAGTTTTAGATTAGACATTAGAAATGTCTTCTTTTAACAGTAGGCATAATAAGGACTTGAATAGATTGCTTGAGGAGGCTGAAAAGGATTTCAAAAACAGGTTAGACAAACATTTATCAGAAATCATATTGGTATACATGTTTGCAGACTGGAGCAAGGAATGGATTGTTTAAAGTACATTCCAGTTTTGTTTTGTGTGTATGTGTTTGTTTGTGATTTTTTGATCCAAAGATGCCTAATGACCTATTTTTTTGGTAGGGACTGGTCTTAAACAAATCTCACAATCTTAAAAACCTGGCAGCAAAATAATAAGAACCTCTTAAAAAATAAACATTATTCCAATTCCTTCTCTTAGTCAAAAAGCCCTCCCACTCTGGAACATATTCAACTACAAAGCTGAACATTGCCAATAAAATACTGAAAGTACTAGCAGCACTGCTAACACTGTGGGAATAATATAGCAAGTGATCTGAAATCCCCATTTCTTTTGACAAACTTCTTGCCACTTGTACCTTTCTGTCCTCCTTGGCACCCCAACACAATACATAATTTTCTAAATTACTTGAGCTTTTCTGCCCACTTTCATTAACATAGCAGGTGCGGTTACTTAGACCATTAATGTCCTAGCAGTAGTGGAAGTTGGGAGTGACCCCACTGCAAATTAACAGTTCAGACACAAGAGGTGAATGGTGCTTTAAAATACAGCTGGAAATCTTCCACTGTACCCAAACAGGACTTGGTCCAAGGGCCTTGTCTGAAAGCTGCCCGCTTAACACAAGTCACTTGAGTTGGAGGAGAAAAGCATTACAGATTAATTCTGGTTTGTGGAGAAAAGAGGCTCTTTTCTTCCAGCTGAAGTTAGAAGCTGCCAACAAACACCAGCGACCTATTTGGAAATTTTGGACCGACTCCTCATGTGATTTGACCATGGACTTTTTCTCCACTTTCTATTGTATTATTTCTATGAAGTTAGTCACCAAAAGTTTCTCTGAGTCAAATTCATTCTTTCTGCCCTTTCCCTTCACACTATGGTGCCAGTATTTGTCCCTCCTTCCCCATTCCCATCACTTCTCAGCAATAAGTTCCCTTCCAATAGTTTGAAAGACTGATGCCAATGTTAAGAATAAATCTACAGGGAATCCCCCCTATTCAACCTGTTCTGTCCATGTTACCTTTCCATTTTGTCTCTTCTTTCTAAACTGTAAGCTTGCAGGGGCATGGGCAGACATAAATTCAAACTAAATACCTGCAAAAGTAGGGCTCACTTTGCCTGGGCCTGCTGGGATTACTGGTACATGGACATTAAAGACGTACGTTGTGTTTATGCACTGTAAATAATGTAATGTAATGTCAGACTCTGGCTACTACTGCATACCTCAGGAAACAGAGAAAATAACCTCCAGAAATTCTCTAAATATTAAAAAAAAAAAAAAAAAAAAAAAAAAAAAAGGAGATTCCAAAAAAGGACAGTGTAATAAATCATATTGAGAATGTGCTGGTGACATGTCAAACCGCACTGACAATTACTGAACACAGAACTGACCACAGAGTTGGGTCCCACAGCGTGTGTTTGGTAATTGCAACACCTGTGCTACATATTCTGAATAACTTTGGTTGAACTACCTGACTCATTACTCATGTAACTCTATAGCTAAATGCAGGATATGGCTGCACAGCTCAGTGCAGCACTCCTACCAAGAAACTCCAAAACAAGATGCTGTAGAGGTGTGTCACCAGGGCGCTCCACCCTGGATAATGAGCACAGCAGCCAGCTGGGAAGGCGGGCTGAGGTGGGAGACCTGCATCTTCCATAGTCCCAGCCCACAGCCCAGTGTCCCTCTGGGAATGGGAATGAGGAACAGGACAATTGTTAGACCCATCTCACTTCAAAGACTTCCAGAAACGGCCTTTTGATGTCTGTGTAGCACATATGGATGTGCAGATAAGATCTGCTTCTCTTTTAACTGGGAGACTTCTCTAAATCAGGTTCCACTCCTTCTTGTTTACAACCACCCAAATTGCTCTTCTTCTGCAGAGCTAAAATGATGGCAGTGTGATCAGAAGTCACAGCAAATTGAGTGTTACATTGTTGTTAATTAATTGCATTATTAAACACATTCTAATTTGTTTCAGTGGAGCCTATGTGGCCCCACACAGGTAGGAATCACAAAAAAATGCACTGAAGCCAGCAGAGCTTACATATAGGTGTAACCCAGTCTTAAAACAACGTCAATCTCATTTATGTAAACAAACAACTCAATATGTCATTTACCTGAATTTATTAAAATAGCAATATATACCAAATATTACTTGGGTTAATCACCATGAGTCATACCTAGTGAACCTCACTCTGATATTCCTTTTTCTTCCTTGCATAAAACTTCTGCAGTGTAAAGAGAGCAGGATTAGGCCAAACAATTCCATGAGCTCATAAGCTTCACACCACAAACACAAATCAGACACGCGTAAGAATAAAGAGCCAGTTTGGCGAGATACCATGATGCCAAGTCAGGTCAGTCAGGTTATAATAATTTTTAATTAACACTCTTCCAAGTTTCAGTGTTATTTATTTGCATGCCAGTATCACTCAGAACAATACAATCCTCTTTCCTCCCCTATGAAAACCTGGGAAAACACTGAAAGAAAAATTTTCAGCCTGATCTGAACAAAGAGAATGTAATGGCAAATAAAAATGATAGGTGAACTTGAAAACCCTTAATGAAAGCATCTGTAGAAATGAGAAGACTGATATCCACTGATAAAGACACAAAAAGCATAAATCAGTACAGGTTGAACACCACAGAAGACATGATTTCTTCTACTCTATCTATTTTTGATTATGTTTATCCAAGCAGCAAAAATTCCCTATTTCAGAGGCTTTATATTGCCTTGCCCCTGAAAATGCTCCCTTTTGAAACATCACTAGTGTTATTCCCTAAGGAATACAAAGGTCCAATGTAAAATTCAGCAGGGAGGCTGAGCATTCTAGGAGGTTTCATTAAAAATATATATATATAGTCTTTTAATTATGTCTTGAAAATGCTTGATAGTGCCACAACTATGCAATATGATTCATCAAGACTTGTTTCAAAAGCTAAGTCATGGAAGCAGTTGTTGACAATCTGAATCTGCCTCAATTTACTGTCTTCCAGTTGAAAAAATCCAGACTGAATATCCATAGGGTTTGTTTCATACATTGAATTATTTACAATTTAAATCAATAGGTATTATTTATAGGTTTATAGGTATTCATGTTCTATAGATAAAATTATAAAAAAAATTAAAGATGTTGAAAGGCATAGCTAAAATTGCTATCCCTGTGACAAACTTTAGAACAAGCAACCTAGTCTTATTTTTCACAAAATATTTGCAATGTATTTCATCATCAATATTTTTTAACAATATTGATAAAACAAAAGTATTTAATATGGTGTAATACATTTTATATCAAACACAGTATTGATAAAACAAAAATATTTAGTACGTTATAAAAGTAAGATGTAGAGTAATATATTAATTCTGTGTAGAAGACAGATTAAGGATGATTTTAGCATCAAATAACTCGTGAGATGTCAAGTCATAATGTGTTCATACCAGACATTTTAAGATATCTCCATGATCAAACTATTTTAACAATGAAGTAGGTGATCTTAAGTCTCTTCTCGGTGTTGAAATGCTATCAAAATATTGTTGAAGTAGGCATGCAAGTGTGTGTTATGGGGTAATTGACCTTATAAAATATAAAAATTAATATGAAAAATTAGGAGGTTTAGTAAACAAAAGTGCCTATTTTAGAGTTTTGTTGAAAAGGTTTTTTTGTAAGATGGGATACTTGTATTTGTTCTTTATTTACAAAGGATAAGAGATGGTGGGAAGAAAGAGAAACTGCAGGCAGTTCTGTATACATAGAATGCTTACTGCATTTAATCAAGAAAGGTTTTTAAGCTTTCACCTAGCTTTTTGTTCCTCTGATAATGTTTCCATAATAATTTTAATAGTGTGCATATTTTTAAAGTAACAAAACAAATTAAGCATCAGTGACTACCCTTTACTACCTAATGAACTGCATATAGGCTCTAGTTAGGCCCAAGAGTTGCAAGACACATACCCTGAAAAATCAAGAGGATGGAGAGCTCTGGGAGCAGCTTCAAGATAAGATGTGGTAGGTCTAATCCCTCAGAGATCCCCAAAGGTCATCCTCGGATCCTTCCTGCTAACGTCCTTGGAGACCTGCCTCTCCGGGTGACCTGTCAATACTGGCCTGA
Source organism: Regulus satrapa (assembly GCA_013396955.1). Taxonomy (NCBI): domain Eukaryota; kingdom Metazoa; phylum Chordata; class Aves; order Passeriformes; family Regulidae; genus Regulus; species Regulus satrapa. The sequence goes on along the minus strand of VWZN01011821.1, from coordinate 216,303 downwards.
ACATCCCTGTCTGGCTGGTTTCCTCCCACAGCTGAGTTTTAGGAGCCATTATGACCTTGAGGACAGATGATGACAGATCACCAAGAAGGGATGTGATGGTACAGCTCCGCAATCCACGAGCCCCAGGCTGGCTCCCCAGTAAAACGAGAGGAAGTGCTCCACTGCCACAGCTCACTGCGGCTGTCAACGGCACCACCGGCATCTCTCAGCTGATATGACAACTCTGTTTGAATTTCCAAATTTACGATCACAGTGGTAGAACATAGGTCAGAATTTACCTCTTTTAACTGTACTCACCTACGAGTTAGTGATGTACTCTAACATCAGTGGGCTAGGCTCCAGCAGAGTCACTGCAAGGCACCAGAAAGTGACACATCCCATCCTATGACAAGGAGCTGGGATGAATCACCATCGTGGCTGCCTCTACCTCTCCAGAGCAAGCCTAGAAAAACAACTTGGGACACCTGCTTAACTTAGAGATGTACAAAGTCAGGCTAGATTGATGCTATGAACTATGTTTTTCAGAGAGAAAGTTCTATCAAGGTTTTCCTGCTAACGCTGTTGTTACAATAATAACAACAAAGCAGATTTATCAAGCTACCTACTTTGCATTTGTGTCAATGCTCCTGGCAAAATGAAATTAGTTCTGTTCAGCTGTGTCTTTGGCACTGCACATCTTTGGCAGGGGACTCCTAACAACACATGGGTATTCTTTTAGCTTCAGGGAGAGGAGTCTTTGTCTTTCAGGAGAGAAAGCTTGAGCTCATTTCAGGATGCATTTGTGAGGTTTTGAGAGGCCATGGTGTGCAATATAATTAGTTACTCTGAGGTGACAGATTTGTTGTAATTCATAAAACCAGGTTCCAACTGTGAAAACGCAGTAAACAGTATTGCCCACAGAAGTATGTCTATGCATGCACTGAAATATTCAGAAGACCAAGCCTTTGATGCTAATTTTACAAAACTCCCCTTTCCTCCTTCCAGCTGGAACTACTTCCCACCATGCCTCCCAGCACTGACAGTATTCAGCAGGACACACTCCTCTCAGATGTGGCACTCCAAAGAAGCGCTATTAAATCGGAGTTACTGACAAAGAAAGTGTTGGTATTTATAGAAAATGAGGAACTAGCTTGGAAAATCTGCAGATGTAATTGTGTCTATTGTATCAACTTGTCCTGCTGGATAAAAATAGGAATGACAGTATCTAGGGTGTCCTGCCCATTAGTCCAACTGGTGATGAGTAATGCAGCCAAATACATGTCAGTAAATCCTACCTACCGCACCATGTTTCAGAAACCCTCTTGGAACTCCTTTTTAAGAGAGAAGCCACAATAGCATAAAGGTTTAATCTGCATGTATTTGAAATTATTGCATTATTGATGAGGCAAAGATTCAAATAAGGTATATTAGTTGCTCCAAATATGTCTCAGTAAAAAACTTACTCTGCCTACATCCCAGATTGTACACTCTTCAGAAAAACCCCAAGTATTATAGAAAATTTGGTGAATGTTACACTTTCAATTGGAGAAATCAGGTTGGTTTTGTACAAAAGAACCAAATACATTAGTCAAAGACAAAAACCCTAAACTCTCTGATACTGAGAGCCTTTGGAAAAGGATCTGAAGAAACTCTTCTGGAAATCAAGATGCAATGGTTAAAGGTTACTGGATCACATCGATTTAACATCTTACTGCCTGGTGTTAGCCTCAAACAGAAGTTGTGTCTTGCCCAAGTGTCCTCTGGAAAGCCTGAGTGATCAGTCTTCAGTACCATGCAAAGCTCTTGCCTGCTCCTGCATCTCAGGCCAGTCTAGATCTGGAACAACATCCTTTTTCAAGCATGCAGAAGAAGTGTTTTTTGTGCTGGACTAGTGCTGGTGTCCTGGGTTCTTTATCAGAGCAGGTATTTGAAACTTCCTGAAGTCTTAAGTCTGACAGTAAGTGCCAGAGCTAATGTACCAGAAAACAACAGCTGAAGTGGTGAAGAGTTCTTGCTACATAAATGTACAGAGCCACACAAAGGAGTCTTTTCTCTAATTTTGTGGCTCTCTATTTCTGATGTAAACACTACGCACTAACAAGGAAGGAGGAGCTTGTACAGGAAGTTGTATTTTAAGTAAAGGTACAGCTACAAGAAAAACTGATGATTTCCCTTAAAATAAGGGGCACTTAACCAGTGCAACGACATTCTTCTGACCCTTTCTAACCCTTTCATCTTTTGCCCTAAGTAAGAAGGGTCTGGTTCACTTGCTTTTTCAAACATGGACTTGGAAAACATATATTCCTAATTAAGAAGGGGAAAAAATTAGTAAGTAATCCCAGGGCTCCAAGGAGCTATTCACAAGCTTAATGTTAAGATGTAATCTTCTGGTGATTATGTAATAATTTCCCCTCTGCCCATTCCAGACTGCATATGAGATACTACAGTCTACATGCCTGGTCTTGAATGTTTAGTTCCAGGTTTGAGAGCTCATTGCAGTTGCCTAGAGAAAGGCCAAGTGTACGTGTCATTCTGGGAGAGACAGGTCCTAATTACCAGGATAGGCAATGGGAGGTGGTCTCTCACCCCACTCAGGGTTAGGCTCTAGGAGCTATGTGGGACTTGGCAGACACAACTAACAAGCCTGAAATAACAATTGCCTGGAGAGCCAGCACAAAATAAGAGGCAGGGGAGCAGCCCTCAAGTAGGGAAAGTAAAATAACTGCAACAATAGCAGGAGAAATCTAATCTCACATAAAAACACCGATAACCCATTTGAGACCTGGACATGAAATTGACACACTGATATTAAGGAATGCAGACGACAAGAAACAACAAGCTTGGAAATCTCTGTGGAACAAAATCAGTGATTGGTTTTTCTGTGGAATATCTGCCAGCTTCTGCTGCACACAGTGGTCGGAAGGGGATTTCATAAGTGTTAAGAGTGAACATTTACACCTATTAAGATGTGGAGGAAAAAAAAGAAAAATCCAAGCATGCTGTTATTCTGCCCATTGCAATCCACTGAAGCACTGACATTGTCTTTCCAAACCCTGGCTACACCTAACTTCTGAATATATCTGAAAATGCTTGATACATCACCGAATACATAGACAGATTTTGCAATGCCATATCTAGGATAGTCCCAGACATCTAAATCCTGCATGCAAAGCAAGTCTGACATATCAGATTCACAGCATATGCAATACTGTCTTGCTCAGAGAAGTTGCACAGTAAGTACCAATCTGGCAGCACACCCCTTGAACATGCATGTTTTATCTGTCCTTAAAGGGAAGTCTGAGTTCTCCCAATACATCATGTCCTGCACATCCAGAGAGACACTGATGGCAATGGAAATACAGGAGAAACCATGCCATGTATGCTCTTCCTATGAGAAATTGCACTGACCTTGTAATAATATGACACACCCTGTATTAAACGGGACGTTCTGTACCACATGGGATCCTCGTCCCTTTCTGACATTTATTTTTGTCACCACACCACACTCTGCTTACCCAGGAGAGTGCAGAGGTCAACATCAGTGTATGCACATGAATTTGGTGGACAGAAGACACTGTGTGGTTACCTAATATTTAATTAGGTTGCAACAATAGCACTACTGCCCTTATCCTCAGCATGCAAGCTCAGCTACAAAGCAAAGCATGCAGCACCAAGCATAATGGCTGTACTGAAGCTTTGGAATATAATATCAATAACCCCCAAGACATGACGATTGTCCAGTCACCAATGCTGTTCCCCCTCTAACACAAAGATAGTCTTGTAGAAAGTATATTTATAATCACAGTATAAATAAAGTTGGGCAAGATATTTTGCAGGTGACTGGTTCAACCTCCTGCTCCCTCCACAGCTATCTTCAAAGATAAAGCAGATTGCTCAAAGTCTTTTCCTGTCTAGTTTTGTTTCCAAGGATGAAAAAGCCACAGCCATTCAGGGAAAGTGTTCTGCTACTTGACCACTCTCACTTTGAACTTTATTTTCTTACACACAATTGGAATATCTCTGGGCGCAGCTTCTCCCTTTTGTCTCTCATCCTGTTGGCGATCATCTCAGAGAGAGAAGCCTTGTGCCATCTTCCAAAAAATTCTCTCTGGGAAGGTGCACATTGTAATTAGATCCTGCTGCGGCCAAACCACTTCCTCACACTGCAGAGCTCCAGCCCCTACCACCTCAGCAGCCTCTGCTGAACAGGCTGTTACTAAACTGGACAGTGTGCATCCAGTGTGGCCTCACCAGTGCTGCACACAGAGCTCCTACATGCTGGGTATATGGATAATGCAGCCCTGCATGCATTGAGGTGTTGAAATCCCATGAGCAACTTCTTTTGTCCGCCAGCATAGCCAGGCCCTCTTCTGCTGGGCTACTTCCAAGCCAGCGGGTTCTCAGCCTGTAGCATCCTATGAGGATAATCTGTCCCGCATTCAGGACTTTGCCCTTGTCTCTGTTGACCAACACAAGGTTCTTACCGGCCTGCTCCTGCAGCTTGGCAAGCCTGCTCTCACTGGTGGCCTCCTGTGTAGCAACTGATCTCTGCAGCTTGGCAATGGGATCAGCTGAAAACTTGCCCAGGGTGCAGTCTGTACCACCCACCCCCTGCGCAGTGACCTTGCCAAACAAGGCTTGCTGCAGTATTGATCCTCCCCCTATCAGTCAAGACTTCAAACCAGCCAGACACAACCTTCCAGCCTGGGGGTACAGCTGGTTTCTCACACACACAAGGTCTGCCCACCCCACCCACATCTCCCCAGTCATAAGGTTATTGAGGAAGTCCACCAAAAGCCCTCTTAAAGACAAGCTTGAATGGCATCCTCTGCTGTCCTAGCGCTCACTAAGCCCAAAGTCAGTGACACTGGGCCAGACACAACTGAACTTAAATTTTTAACATTAGCCTTTGTTCAGTCACCTGCAGGCTTTTAAATGCCATGGACTTTCAAATGTCACGGGGTGCGTGCACAAAATAAAACTGGCTAGCTCCCTCAACACTCAAATGAGTGTCATGTGGTCCAGTGCACTTGTACATGCCCAGTTTGACAGAGTGGGCTTTCTTGTGGGTAGTTTCCTTCCTCCTACCACCCACAGAAACCTGGGAAACGTGGAAGGGTTTTTTCTCCAGCAAAGTCCAAGACAAAAGAGGCCTCTTCTTTTTCCTTCATCTTTACAGACAGTTTAATCACCCAGTTTTTCAGCAGGCACACATTTTTCCTTGTCTTCCTCTTGCTCCCAATTCACCTGTAGAAGCTCTTTATGTTGCTCATCGTGTCCTTCAGTTGCAACTCCAGCCAGGTTTTGGCTTTCCATATTCCACTTCTCTACTAAAACACTGCCCATCCTCCTCTGCATGAAGTGATGGAATCTCAGAACAGTGTCATTTGCTTACTGTCTGCTGAATGATTTCAATCATTCATTTTAAATGCTGTTTAAGGAAGGTGCTTATCTTTCATGCTTATCTCATTTTTTGGAAGTTGCAAGCATATCCAGGTGCATATCCAGATTCAAGCATTTATTTAGCTGGTACTGTGGAAAATGCAATTGTTCTAAATTATTCTTTCGTCCTTTGTTCTTTGTTGTTAGTTGGTTTGTTTCCAGTAACCTCAAATTTGGTGCAGAAAAAAAGGGAAAGTATACACACCTGATAGGGAATCAAACAATTAATTACCTTCAGCATGCAGCTTTGACTGCTAATCCACCTCTCAAGGATTTTTTCCAATATTTTGTAGTATTACAGCTCTGCCGATGTAGCCTCACATAGTTATTATCAAATAACCCAGGCCCTTAATGAGAGTTCCTTCCTATTATTCAGACCTGGACTNCAAAAAACAAAACCAAAAAACCTAAATTAGTCAAAGTTTATTAGTTCTAACCAGCTCATAAACAATAAATTCAAGGGTTGTTTTTAATTTTTTGACTTTCCCAGATCTAGAAAATGGAAGTGTTTCTTGCTTTTCAAGCATTTGTATTTAGTCTAGAATGTCCCAGGACAGGTTTCTTACACTTAAGAGATATCACTAATTCAAAATATTCTACATTGGTAATTTCATTGGTTGTTTTTGACAGGGAGTGATTGGTCTCCTCAGTTTTCTTAACTATCACAATAAATAAGAAGTATTTCTGCAATATTTTTTCTATTAAAGATGTCTATCTATACAATAGGAAGTTGTCTGAATTACAATATAGTCATTACAATATAGTCAGGATTGTACATATTCTGCACAGTTATGTATTACACCTCTGCTTCAGTAACATGGTTGCTACTACAACTGTATTTAAGGTTGCCAAATTTCTCTTCAAAATTCCTCTTTTGGGTGTTATAAAAAATTGTCATTTTTTATAGCTGAATTGTTGCATTAATTCTCTACTTATGGGAAACTTTAAAGATGCCTGAATATGATGAACTTGTACTTCTGTTATTGTAATAGAGTCATCTGTAACAAGTGAGACGTGCTTTGTATTTACCAGCTGATTCTCTAATTGCTCAAAAAGCTGCACACTTATTTGGATTATTAAATCTGCCCTCTCTCATCTCGCTGCAGAATAGAATCAGATCCAAATCAGGGCTTAGCTGATGAAAAACTGACAAAGCATGGTGCCATTACTCCTATCACAATTCTCTTTTTCCTGTGACTGTGCCAACCCCAGACTTGTCTTCCAAGATCCCCTCCTGGTGACCAGGGAAAGCCTAGGAGAAGTGAAAACGACCTCTGTGACTAGGAAAGCCAAAGGTGATAAAGGAGGACAGGAGCAGATGGTGGGAAGGGTTTTTTACCATCCCCTTCCCCTGGACACTGAGGCACAGGGCAGGAAAGAACCATGAGCAACTTTACCTTCCAGAAAACCTAGTATTGATATTTAAAGCTCACTTTGAGGTGCCTTCACAGGCTCTGTGCTGCTCTCTGTAACTGTTCCTGTCATCCTTACCCAAGTCTTAGAATTATGTATCCAGTGATGGCATCTGGGGAAAACCAAGAAAGAACTCAAGAATGCTGAAAACACAGAACAATGGAAATGAGAATATATACAGCAGGAAAGTGGCTAAAACACAAGCCTTGTTCTTCAGCAATGGTTGCTGAGCTAAAAACACAAAATCAATATTCCCCTCTCTAGAAGACCGACGGTGAATTTAACCCTCCAGCCACACCTGGGCAGAGGTCAGGGACAAAGCTCTTTCCAACCTCTCCCTCTGGCGTAAGAGTGCTTTGGCTGTTATCAGCCAAATATCTTCCACAGCCTCTAAACAGGGCCAAGGTATCTACTTCAGCTGGCCAGACCTCCGTGGGGTCTCGTCTCCTTCTCTGGTTTCATTCCTTTCCTGCATTTTGTCCCTCCACGGAGTTTTCCGCTGGTCTCGGGCCTATGGTTTCCCCCAGCTGGACTTTTTCAAAGTTCCACTCAAAACAAAGCATCGTTGTTCAAACGTACTAGTTTAACCTAAGCCAGTACTCCTAAAACCTCAGCTTCTGAAGGGGAAGATAATTAAATATTAACCTCAGGTTTCAAGAAGGAAAAAAAAGTTTTGTTATTTCCCTTTGGGTTTTGGAGAAAAGTTCGAGCATACCAAAGATAAAAATTCTAGGCTCTAAACCAAATAACATAAAACATATTCTTTCAAGATGCTATTTTTAAAGACCAAGATTTCACTCATCTCATGACTTTTGACCAGAGGCTTGGCTCAGGATTTGAGTTTGCCTTCCACCAAGCAGGAAGGTTAGCAGGGAGAAACCACAGGGCAGAGAGTGGGACCCTTAAAATTCCCACTGTCTTCTGACAGCCTGTCTTGACAAATCTGCCTCAACTCTCAACGTTCCTGTAAGATCTACAGCAATACTGCAATTCCCCCCCTTTTTCTGGGCCAATGCATGCGGTGGCTACAAACGACAAGAACATCAGCGGGTGTGAAACCTTCCAGTAGCCAACCTGCACAACACCAGGATGTGACTTCATTGAGCATTTTCCTTTCTTAAAAACCTCCAAACACAGAATCACAGAATCAAGGGTTGGAAGGGACCTAAAGACCATCCCGTTTCAAACCCCCCTGCCGTGAGCTAGGGCACCTTCCACTAGACCAGGTTGCTCAAAGCCTCATCCAACCTGGCTTTGAACACCACCAGGGCTGGGGCATCCAAACCTCTCTAAGCAACCCGTTCCAGTGTCTCATCGCTCTCACGTAAAATAATTTCTTCCACGCACCCAACCTAATTTTCCCCTCTTTCGCTTTGCACCCATTTCTCCCTGTCCATATTGCATCAGGAAACTACCTGAGGCCGGAAATTACCCGGTCACCTCCACGGTGTCACAGGGACGGCCGGTCCCACCGGGACACGTCGGGAGAGCGGGCACCCAGCGCACCTCGTGCGCGACCACCCTCGCCCCCTGTCCCTCGCCGGCGCTGCCAG
>VWZN01011821.1:165128-207001 GCA_013396955.1 Regulus satrapa | reverse complement strand
GGCGCGGGGTCCCCGCGGAGGATGGGCAGCCCAAAGCGGGGAGGAGGGCAGAGGAAGGGACCCCCGGCGGGGGGAGGTTGGTAGCCAAAACTGCCCTGAGGGGAGAGCAGTGCCCGGCTGCGAGGCAGAGCCGTGGGGCAGGCCCGCTCCCGGAAAAATGGAGCCGGAGCTGTGTTTTCCAAGCCTGTGCCGGTGTCTAGCGAAGGGACAGGGCAGGGGCTTCCCCTGCCGGGGATGGCAATATGGAAGTCGAGTCGCACACCGATAAGGGTAGATCGATACAAATGTGTTAGTGGGGGAGAAGTTATCTGGTAAACATAATGGAGCCCGCAGCTGGGCGTGGGGGGGCGGCTTTTCGCAGATGAGCTCCAAGATTTGGCTTGTCAGCTCGGAGGAAGCGACACAAAGTAAACTGCCGCTTAAGCAGGCTGTTTGGTTTCACTCTGGAAACCTTTGGCCCTCTAAATGGTCAAGGCCTCTCTAGATTTGTGCTGGGTGCATGTTTTTGCTCATAATCTTACTTGTAAACAAGAAACGAGGATGTTGGCCCTTTCTTAAAATCGGAATAGGGAAAATAATTTCCCAGTGGAATAGGGGAAGTCTTAAGTATTTAATCGTAACACTTTATGAGTAAAGCTAAAGCTAGCCAGTATGCCATCATTTTGGAAGGAGGGTAGAGAAGTCCTGCAAAGTGCTTATGTAGCCACAAAAGAAGCCTTCAAAACACTGCAGAATGGGTCAGCTATAAAGAACATTTTCCATAAAATTAATTGCCTCTGACACAAGAGGCAAGTTTACAGCAGCAGACAACTCGTGACTATTCATAGATGACACCACAGTAAATAAGCTATTTTTAGTATAAAAGGGGGAGGCCTACAGGTTCCCGAGTTTGTTTATTTTTTTTTAAGGAGCCAGTCTTTTAAGAAGTGATGAAGAAGAAAAATTTAGGCCTCTGCCAGATGTTGTAGCTCTCCTTGTTCTTTTAGGGGGGAGGTAGGGAGGGGGCAGGGGATGGCAGCCAGTAGCTAACAGCTTTCTAGACTGTATCTTCCTTCATGAAGTTTATCTTCTGTGCAGGGCTGGCTGTTTGTGGTGGCTGGTAAGTCACATACTTTATGGTACTTGAGCAAAGCTTTCAAGCTCCTTGATAACTTGCTTTAGGTAGAGGTAGCTTTTTACGTGTCTCAGGCGACTGAGGTCATCTTCTTGAGCAAGCATCTGAATCTGGTCAGCCTATTCTTGTTTTATTAAAGTTTCTTTAAAGTATGGTAAACTGTTGTCATAGCAGGCGGTGTATTTGTGAGGGTGAAACTGGTCGGGTTTTTTTACACTGTATCTCTCCTGCAGCCAGACTGTTGATCTCCTCATGCAAGAGTCAGGATGTCGTTTAGAACATCCTTCAGCTACCAAATTCCGCAATCATGTCATGGAAGGAGAATGGGATAAGGTAACGTAGGGCTTATAGGACTGTATTAACCACTGTTGAAATTTATAGTATCTATGAGAGAATTCAAAATTCATCCTCCTCATATACTTTTTTTTTTCTTATGCCGATTTCTGCAGGCTGAGAACGACCTGAATGAACTTAAGGCCTTAGTGCATTCTCCGCATGCAATTGTGGTAAGAGGCACACTATAACTCTTTCAGAGCTGTCTAGTTGGACTAATTGTAGTGGTGTAATCTTTCACTATGGAGTTGGCTGTCCATAGTTCTTGTTTTCTCTTTTTGTTTACTTTAAGCTGCTTGCATGCTATCTCAAACGTCATACTAATCTGAACTTTTTTTATTTCCATTGTAGAATGTGCGATAGGCAACCCAAAAGTATTGGGGCTAGGATTTGGTGTACTGAATGTTAAAACTCTATTGAACATACCTAACTGATAAAATATAAATCCTGTCACTGCCCTAAAATAGGTCAGTTTCTGTAGAAACTGCCTATATTGAATACTAATTTAAACCTTGAAATACTTCTCACCATCTCTGTGTTTATAGGAGTTGGGTCTTCTTGAGGGAAGAGGAGTTTAGAATTAAAATGCACTAAATACTGATGTGGAGTTGGCATTGTAATAGCACATTACAAGAATATAGAGGCTGCTATAGACCATGAACAATACTGTTGCTTTTCCAGATGGCTCTTAAAGTGCAAATGCATTTGTATTGCTGTTTGGGATTTTATTTAGAGCTTTTTCTCTTTGGGTGGCTTTATTTAAAAAAAAAAAAAAAAAGACAAACCTAGAAATAGAAGGTTGGTGGATCCTGTGATTTGACAACCACAATATGTGTTGTTATGATTTCAGTTGCTTTGAGTAAAGTGTTTCTTGTTTTGATTTTTGGATCTACAATGAAAATCATCACTTGGCTCTTCAAGGAGCTTGTTTTCTTGTGTTTAAAAGTTTATTTTAATGAGATGAAGTTAGAACAGCTATGGTCACTTAGGAAGCAGACAGTATCAAGGCTTTTTGAAGTGTCTGTGACTGTAAACAATGAGGAATCAGCTGATGGCTGCTTAGTTCCACTTCTAGCCGATTCATTTGTTGTCAAGACCATTTCCTGTCTGGTGGGGAGGGAGAGAAAGAGGGAAGAGGAAATGAAGTAGGAAAAACAGATGTTTAACAAAACATCAGAGGGTGCCTGATAGAAGTTTACATTTGGTTCTATTGACTTGGTCAAAGCTTAGCACCTCTTACTTAGACCAGTAGTTCACTTTCTCTTTTGTCAAAGACCTGAAGGAGTTGAGAATATTGCATGCAGCTTTCAGCTGCGCAGCCTGAAAGTACGGAACTGCTGTATGAGAGTATGAATGGTCCTTTGAAACAAATTTTCTAATGGTTTTGACTTCTGAAGTTATGAAGTTTGCCTGTAATATTAAAATGTTTTGCATGTCAGTGAGTCAAGAGGTTTAATTGAGTTATCAGCATTGTACCTTTTGGGGAGCTTAATTTGAGAAAAAAGAATGTTTTCCTTCTGTTGTTCTGATGGGCTCCGAGAGCATTCTCTAATACTGATGTCTTAACTGTCCATAAAGCTTGGTGCAGTAAAAATACTTGATTCAGACTGAACTTTACCTGAACCAATATTAACTGTTTACTTTTTAAAGTTGATCTTCTTTATAAAAACTTGGTATAATGTAAAACAGGTAACAGTTTTGAATGTCTTACATTTGTAAGACAGCATTATTTGCAAGGATGAGTTGAGCATTGCGTGCACAGAGTCTCCTCCTCCCTCCCTGTCCAGCTTTTGTGCACATGGTTGAGGTTCTGGGTGGTTGTTAGTGCTGTCAGCAGCTGGAAAGGTAGAGAAAGATCATTACAGGTAAGGAGGGATGCTTTATGATCTGTAGGTATTCCCCACTGCAGTAAAGTCAGAACTAATGAAGGTGATAAATGTCTTGATCAAGAAAAGTCCAAACAAGGTGCTGCTGCAGGTAACTCTTTAAAAATAGAAAATTGGATTGTGAGTTTCCTGACTTGTGACTCACACTATGCGACTAGATGTTTTAAAAATGTGTGCATACAAGAAGAATAGGTACCTAAAAATTTAGATGACACAGAGTATTTAACTAAGTAGGGTGTGTGTTTTGTGGTTTGTTTTTTGGTTTGTGGTTTGTGTGGGTTTGTTGGGGTTTTTTTTTTTTCCTTATAGTTTATGACCTGGACAAAATAACCAGGACATATAGCTGCTTTTGAAATGTCTGTTCAGTGAAGGGAGATGCATATGTATTTTGAAAATCCTACTCATGTTTAATTTTCCTGATTTCTGCAAAGTGCTTTAAGTTCTACAGGTGAAAACACTAAATATGAAATGGCTGATGTCAGTTCTTAAGGTTTTGATGCAGTGTGTTGATATGGGGGGGGAGGGTGTGGCAGCACGCAGGACAGTTTGCTATTTCTATTTGTGTCAACACAACTGAGTGCTGTACAGTATGTGATTAGTCATGTTTATTTTTCCAGCATGTAAGATATAGCTGTCTTAGAAATTCTGTAGGAAAACTTTATAATTGAATCAAGCATGATGTTTCTCCTTGAGCAACAGTTAGGAAACACCAACTTCAAGCCAGCCTGAGGTTTTGCTTACTTTGGGGCCACTCAGGCATGTGATGGCATCTGTGTTGGGTACTTAATTGCACCTAGGAAGAAACTTGAAGATTATTCCTCTACTGTCATCTAGAGAATACCTTCAGATTGTCCTCTTTGTTTATTCCAGAGGTATACAGCCCGCAGCACGCAATACAATTTAAGAGCAAGTTAAATATTATCATTTGAGTCAAGTGCTCCACCTGCCTGCATGGTGTCTCTCTTGCTGCCAGCATTAAGGGCAGTTCCCTACTGGAGGCAATTACTCCCTATGTGGCAGGACTTGGTATGGTTGAAGCCTCATTAAATTCCTCCCTGAATTCTGTAGAGCAGAATTGTTTTCTGCCCTTTACATATCAGGGCATTTAAGTTTTGGATTGTTCTGAAGTGCTTTCGTCAGTGTTTTACAAAACTATTAAAGTAAGAGAGTGCAGGATAAAGAAAACTGAGGTCTTAGTTCTGCAGGCTGTAAGTAGATAGTGCTGTGTTGAGTTTGTTTTGAAACATCTGCTGATAATTTCACCATGTATTTTAGTCACCTATTTAATTTCAAAGAGCAGTTGCTTCAGCAGTGTTTACTTATTTTGGACTCCTAGTACATTAATAAAACTGTTGTGGAGGTTAAGATACGCAGGTTGAAAATAACACCGAAATCTAGACCTAAACTTCGGTTATCTTGCATTTTGCTCATTAAATTTCTGAAGATTCGGTGCTGGTTACAGTTACTGATCAGAATGGCCCAGTTCCTTGCCTGTGGCAATATGTTTGTCCTGTTCCTTTCTCTGTTTTGTTTGCTGAGGTTTCCACCTTTGGTTATGTAGTTATGGTGAGTTATGGTACATGCCAAACTTCCTAGAATTTAGGAATTTGGAAGGGGCTTTCCTGCTAACAGTTAGAACAAGGAAGGAGTACAATACTAAGCATTCATGTTAGTGATCGAAGGCTGTAGTTTGAAGAAAGAAAAATACTAATAGTGCGTACGTTGGGACAAACAAACAAAACCCTGTAAATCTGTTAACTCTTAGTTTTGCCCCAGGATAATCCGAGTTCAATTTACACTTAAATAATAGCTTGTAGAAACAACAAAGTAATGCACTTTATCCTTGTCTTTTCTGTAGAGGTGAAAGACAGGATGAGGTAGTAATAGCTGAATAAGACCAACGAGACTGCAGTGCTGACACTTGGATTGAACTTTTCCAGGGGTCCTTCAGGGTGAGGAATCTTGGCTATAAGCTAAGCAGCGGTGGTGTCTGAATTTTAAATTGTTCAGCAGTAATGAATGTGATGAGGTTGAGTTTCCTTTGCGAACACCGAGATGATAACAAATCCCAGGCACTCGTGTTACTCCAGTATGGCTTTGATTATGACAATTTTTGATTTCCCTTCTTTGTAAGGCATCTAAAAAAATGTAGAGAGAATAAGTTACTTATTCAGCAGAGCTTGTGCTTTAGCTTTACAGTTGTCAATGTTATAAACTGTTCCCTTTTCTTCTGGAAGAAGTTGTTTTGGCTGTAAAAGAGATGATGTACCAAAATGGTCTTGGATTTTGTAGAAGGTGGTGTTGGAAGAAATTGGAAGTACTTTTAGGGGGGCGTAGAGGAGTTGAGGGGAATCTGTTTGTCAGCAAAGTCACTAATTGCACAAAAATGGGAAGTAGGAGACAGTGGGTGTCCCAATGTTAAAAAATGACCTGCAGTGTGATGTTACTGGAGTGTGACTCTTGCCTTAAGGAAGTTCATGCCATTGTTTGAGTATGCTGTAGGGCAGGTTTTGGAGCAGTTATCGAAATAGCTTAGCAATTCAATTTAATTTCCCCATCAAGACTTTAGTCCCTGCCCTCTGCTATCGATAAGTTACTATTTCAAGTTTCTTATCTCTTATTCTAATTCTCCATTATGGGAACACTAGATTGCTGCATGAAATGCCTAATACTTTGTTTTTCTGGAGGCCTTTCTATTCCTGATATGCCTAAGCCACACATGGCAGTGATGACCTCTTTTTTTTTTTTAAACCATACTTTCTAGCCTAGAACTGAAATTGCACCTGTTTGGCAGCAGCATTCTGAGTGGTAGTATTCCTGTAATGCTTTCATGGAATTGCTGGGACTGATGCTATAAAACCCATGTTATAGAACTTTCCTGCTCTTTTCACTTTTTCCTCTAACAAAGTGAAATTAATGTGCCAAGTCCTGAAAGTAAGGAGGGAAAAAAGGTCGGTTATCACATTTAATGGAAATATGATATAAATTGGATAAATATTATACACTGTGAATGGATAAGGAAGATAGGGAGAGGTTGCAGTTTTTATTACAAACTGGAAATATCAGGCTGTTTTTTATCTGGTGGTGATCATCAGTGTGAGGTGACCAAAAGCAGTGAAATGCAGTGTGTGCCTGCTACCCGAGCATCTCCATGTGTCCTGGAGAGCGTGTGCACAGCTGGTGGAGGAAGTTCTTACCCCTCCTGCTGCTGCTATATAAGCAAACAGTGTGGGGTTTGCTGGCCTGCTGCATGGAGCCAACCACTGGGCTTGTAAGTAACTGGGATATCTTTCATTTGGTTTTTCACATGTCAGAACATCGAAAAAAGTTGTCTCACCTGGAAGAACTGTACAGTAATGGTCTGATAATTCCAAATTCAAATAAACTAAAGAGCTGGATTGGGAATGCAATACAGGTTTGCCTGTCAGATACAGGACAGCTGAGCACTACAGACAAGTTTGAACATAAATCATCTTTACTGTGTCATGTTTTGTGCTTCACAAAGCTGTGTGGTAAGTTAATAGCACTGTATGTGGAAACCTCATTCTTTTGAAGAACTGAGTGTCTCTGGAAATGAAAATACTTTGTTTTAACTTCGGATTTAACATCTAGTGAGCCTTAAGCTTTCATGTGAGCTTCAATAGGACAGGAACGTCTTAAACTTCCCGATTATCCCTCTGCTTAAGAAGGCTGGCAGTGTGTTTGAAACTAAGTAAACATTGACCAAATATGAGCATGAAAATAGTGAGGTGCCTGAGGTCTGATGAAAGCAAAGGAAACTGGTGATTGAACATGTGGTGTATTCATTAGAAAAGCAAATGTAGTTTGCTACACTTTATCTCCAGTCTGTCTCACCAGTTTGTCTAAGCACGTACATTTTCCTCATTTTCCTCTTCAGACTGGTGAGTTTTGTGGACTAAACCTGCCATTTCTGTCTGATAACTGGTAGCAGTAAAGAATGTGTACAAACATAAGATACTTGATTTTATCCAGAAACAACTGAAGTATGTTTCTACTAAATTAGCAGTAGAAATTCCTAAGCCTTCAGGTTTGGTTTTTTTCTATATAGCAACTTAATGAATGCCTAATTTACTTTTTTTTTTTTTACCCACAGATATTTGAGTTGTTAGAATAGCAGGCTCAATTACTGTATTTTAAAAGAAAGTAACCAAAAACTGTGTAAGTGAAAGGAACACTGTGAAATAACAGCACTTAGTTCAGAATGTTGAAGTGACTTCTGAATATAGGAAACTATTTTTTTCTGTAATCCCGAAAACAACACCCAAGGAAAACAAGTTAACATGGAACTACAAAAAAGCCTCAAAACCTCAGGCAGTGTCAGTTTGTTGTATGTTATGCTGCTATTCAAACAATCCGTGTCAACAACTATGCAAGCAGTGTGAGAACTTGTTGAGTTGTCCTGTTGTGTTCTGTGCTGTCATGCAGTCTTAAATATGTGAATAGCTGATTCGGGCTCCTTTTCTTGATAGAATGGTTCCCTGGGAAGCCTGTCTAATGCAGGGTTTGAAGGATGCCGACTAAAGGGAGAGCAGGTGAAAATGGGACCACTTGCAGGGGGGATCTGAGGAATGAGATAGGAATACTTGGAGCCTCATCAGGCAGGGAGGAAATTCATGGATAGCTTAATTGCTGCAATGTTGTTGAAAAGCCAGTAAAAGAAAATTGAGTAATGAAACATTACTTAGAGCTGTGTTTCTGAAGGGCATAGTAGAATGGTTTCTACTGTTCTGTTTAGGCTCAAACGTTTTCTGAAACTTCAGTCAACCTTTTTCCCCTGACTGCTGCTTTCTGTCATGTCAGAGGATGAAGTTTTTGCTGCTGCAGCAGAAGTACCTGGAATACCTGGAGGATGGCAAGGTCCTGGAGGCACTTCAGGTTCTGCGCTGTGAACTGACGCCTCTGAAATATAATACAGAGCGCATTCATGTCCTCAGTGGGTAAGTGTTTGGACTTTGAGAGCTCTTGCAGAGAAGTTCTTTAAGGAATTCTATACCTTTTGGTAGCTGGTGTTGTGAAGACTCGAGCCTTATTAAAGCTGCTGTCCTGGTGAATAATAAGCTGTACTGAGATGTGATCAAATGCTGAGTAAAGAATGTTGTTCAGTAGACACTGTTTTGTTTCAGATGCTTGAAAAGAACCTGGTGATGATTTGCTTTAATACTACTAGAACCCAAATTAATACATATGTACATATGTGTGATCATCTGATCTTGAGAATTATTAGCCAATTACCTTATAATTTAATTAAGTGAGTATAATCTGGTTTTTTCTTAGATAAAAATAAGAATTTCTACCTTCCTAAAATTGCTTGTGTTTTGTTTTCTTTTTGTATGGGCAGTTTGCAGGCATTTGTTCAGAAGATGTGTTTGTGTGAAGTAGTTCCCTGCCTTTTTCCCTGTTGGTCTCAAGCTTAATTTACCTGTTCCCAGTTCATTAAAAATGTTATGATCTGTATCATGCTTAAAAGTGAAAAGAATGATTCCAAGGAGACTTGGTCTGTTGGTGTATGTGCACTTTTGAAACAGGTACCTGATGTGTAGCCATGCAGAAGACTTGCGTGCAAAAGCAGAGTGGGAAGGGAAAGGAACAGCTTCCAGATCTAAACTTTTGGACAAACTCCAGAGTAAGATGTTCTAGTGTTTAGAATTTCTTCTCACCTCTGTTAAATCCAGTATAACTTGCACATCCCAGAGAATTAACTGTGTTTGCTGGTTGGTCAATTTTTTGTATTTCTTGGGTCATGGGGATACCTTTAGGTGCCTTTACCCTTTGGTCTTCTGTACCTAACCTTTCGCTGTCTCTGATAAACTATTTCTAATAAGAGCTGTTAATTCTTAGCTCTGCTGCATGAAGTAGTAATATAACTTGGTGATTAAACACGTGATTTAGAGAGGGGGTGTGTGTATGTGTGTTATAAATGTCAGCTACAGTGGTGGAAACAAAGTGTGGCCTATAACCAGTAGTGATCCTGGTACTGACTGATAGTGGTTTCATACTTTGCTCTGAATTATGGTTTCTCCTCTCTTGTGGCTGTTGTAATACTCTGTACCAGAGTTATAAACCAATGGTATTCTTTATTTTCATAGCACTGATAGAGAATTCCTTGAAGGATCACAGTTGATGGTGTTGTTATACAACATTATAGATTTGGTTAAATACTGAGTTTTGAGTTAGCTTGTGTAAATGGTGCTTGTTGGCCAGGACAGCTATAACAGCAAATACCTTGCATACAGCTCTGCTTTCCAGAAATTTATGCTTCTCATTCCAGGTGTATAGCTGTAAATTCAACAAGCTGTGTGCTATTATTTACTAAGGTCTCTTCCAAAACCACTCAAATCGAAGTATATTCTTTCTTACAACTTTCTTTTGTTAAGTCTTTTTCCCTTAGTTTGCTTTTTCTTCCCAACCCCTCTGTAGCCTACCTACCCCCATCAGTGATGCTTCCTCCGAGGCGTTTACAGAACCTGCTCCGCCAGGCTGTGGAACTCCAACGGGACCGGTGCCTATATCACAACACCAAACTAGACAGCAATCTAGATTCTGTCTCGCTGCTAATAGATCACGTTTGTAGTAGGTAAGAACCCTTCCTGACTTCTCAGATGGGCAGTCTTTTATTGGTCTTTTAAAATAATCTGATTGTTAGCAGAAATGTGAAAACTGTTCTGAGCTGGTTTAACAGGGTTTTTTTACTGGGGAAAAACAGTTCTCGCTAAATGAGCAGTGGAGGTGGGGAGTAAAGAAGGTGTGTAGAGGAGATTTTGGTAGCTGGAGGCGGGGTAATGGGATCAGATTGGAGCTTAAAAATTTTAATCAGGTTGTTGTAAAAAAGATACTGGTTATGCTAATCCATTAGCCGCTTGTTTCTTGCATTTTGGACAGCCAGTCTGTTTATTCATCAACACAGGATTGCTGTGTTTTTTTCACTGGAGAATGAGTGATGTGTTGCTTTTCCAGACTCTGTGTTCAAGGTTACTGGAATGCACAAAGCCTGCTGAGGCATGCTTCTATGAACTCAACTTTCAGCTGTAACTTTTACAGGTGCTTTTAGACACAAAGGTTAAAACAGAGGAGAAGTGTGGAGTAGGTTTTTTCAGAGTTACATAATATATGACACAAATAATGTAAAGAACTATTTTCTCAGATTTGTGAGGTAGTAAGAATTGAGTGTATCTTATACCTTTGTACTGGCTCTTTAGGCTGTTTGGGAAACTTTTTTTTTTGTTATAAAATGGAGGCTGCTTCTGAACCTTCAAAATGCAATACTCTGGTAGACATGAAATAGGAAGATGTTTGTTTTTAACAAATGGCTGACTTGAGCAGTTTTTCCTCTTCCAGCAAAACTTGGCTAAAAACCTAAAAAACTCAGTGTAGCTTTTATGGAAAACTGCTGTGCTGTGCATGATGGATTGAGGGAATAAGGGCTAGAACATAAGGGCTGTATGGGTTATCCTTATATATTTGTCCATGTAACAGGCTAACACTTGGGAGTACAGGGAGTTGTTTTCAGTTAAGGTTAGCTCATCTGAGAAAGTTAATTAAGAACTGATAAACTTGCTTATAGAAATTTTCTGAACTCTGCTGCTTTGACTTGCATTCTTGGGTTACTTGGAATCAGTTTTTAAAGATGCAGATTTCTATAGTACTTCACTGTAGCCACCTTAATGTTTGAAAATTACTGTCTTTGGCACTTTATGTATTCAAGTAGCCTTTTAGCTTACAGTTTTGCTGCACTGCATTGTTTCAGTGGTGGTGTGTGTGTGTGTGCGCGCAGAGATTTGAATGTTGCCCATTTTAAGAGCTGTTGGAAATGATCATATATTGGTATTGTGGCTTTCCTCCTTCAGAGTCTTGAAATCAGACTACCTAAAAGAGATTTAAGCTTTAAGCAAGTGAGTAGTGTTGGATGTTGTGCAGCAGGTTTTGATATTACTGATCAAATCCCAAGGAGCATTTAAGATCCCTGTGAGGAGCTTGATTTACTGAAGCCAGGCTACAGAGAGCCAAATAGAAAAGATAGTACAGGCTGTAAACTTGGATTTGAATTTTTCCCATCTGAACCTATTTTGTGACATAAGTTTGGCCATAGTTTGGGTTTTTGGTTTATTGGTTTCTTTTTTCCCACTAAAGTAGTACTTCCCAAACTTGTATATTTGCTGTGTATATGCATACATAGCTACTTGTGAATACTGTAATTAAAAAAACCCATCGAGAACCCAAACAAAAAAAAGTACCCCAAAATCCCCTTGAAAGGAAAGGCTTCCTCATCCTACTGTAGCTGCCTGTTGCAGGGGTCTGAGTTTGTGGTGCAGTCCAGTTTGTGGTGTGCTGTACGTGCTTGGGCGTGGTGAGGTGTGCTGGACAGTGGAAGCAAAATTCTCATGAAGGTGACAGAAGTAACAGTAGTCCAGTACTTTAGACAATTCAAGTCCTGTGCTACTTAATTGGTGGGACACTAATGTGTTTCCCCTTTTTAGTTTGAATTAATCCCTTTTGGACTTAGGGCAGCATTTTGATTAAGCATGTTTGAATTGCACTAACAGGCAAAATGTTTAACTATAAAACTCACTTGATAAGAGTGGGAGGTGAATGAGGCACTACTGGGAGTGAAGGTGAAGGATTTCATCTTACTGTGCCAGAGATTTTGACAGTAGAGAACTGATACTCTTGGGGATGATGTTTTTTGGTTTTGAGAGCCTTTGGCCTAGTTTGGTATGTTGAGGTTTTTTGGGTTCATTTGCTTTTTTGGCTTTCTTTGTTGAGGAATAAATCTTTCATTGTATGTAGAGGGAATAAAAAGGTAGCTATTTAGTGTTTTAGTCTATCATTTTGAACTTGTGTAAATGCAACAACAGGAAACTTTATTAGATGCTTTATCTCAGTAAGTGAAGGACAATTCAGGTGTTCTGTGCTGAACAGAACAATTTGTAGTGAGACACTTAAAAAAGATGAAGAAAAACCTTTGTGCTTCAGTAATATCTAGTTACCAAAACTGTAAACTGTTAAGACACCTGGTTCTAGTTTCTTGTTTCAAGACGGCTGCTATTTCCCTCCACAGCCAGGTTATTTAATGTGGTTTTGCTGTCTGTGAAGTCAAACTTGCTGAGTTCTGTTTCCCTGGTTAAGTGAAGAGGACATTTTGTGGTAGCACTCTGATCCAACTGAGTTGTGAGCAGCATAATTCAGTATTGGGATGTGCCTGCAGCAGGCAGGCTCTAATAACTGTGTGTAATCCCTTTTAGGAAACTAAAGGTATCTTACTATGAAAACTGTGTGCTCTAGCATTATCCTGCTTGCTTTTCGTGTCTACAGAACCTTGGGTGTTTTTCTTAAGCTTTAAGATGGAAGTGCTATTGTTCCATAGAGTAGTATTTTGAAATGAAATGTGCTGTAAAGACTTTCCTGGGACACAGGACTTGTGTAAATTATGGATGCAGCCTCATATCCTAGGGCAAATTGCTGCTCTGAGCGAAAAAACATTAATTTGTAACAATCTGGCTAAATAATAATGAAACACTGCTCCTGTAGGTGCACATCTCTGTGTAAGGGCTTGCCTGCTTCCCTGTAGACTTGAAGGAAAACAAAGTCTTCTTTCACGGGTGGGGCTTTTCACCTTGGGTTCAGTGTTCTTCCAGGGGCAACCAGGCAGTTCCTGGTCAGCTGAAAGCAGGAGCAGAACTCACAAGTAAGTATAGACATACCCAAGGAAGCCAAATATATATATATATATGTATATATAAGTGTGTGTGTGTATATATATATATTCACACATTTTATCCCTCTCTACCATAAGACAGGAAATGAGACTGTGTGTGTTGTTCAGTGTTGCTTGATAGTCTTTAAGCACAGACTAGGAAGTCTCTTCTAATAAAAGAAAATGGACTGGGAGGACACAGACACTGTTTGAAGCAGAATTTTTTCTAGCTTCAGGAAAGAAGTAGGTTTTTTTAGGTGTCTGTCAGCCTGGCTGCCACCAAACTGTATTTGTGAACACAAATGTGAAGAAAGTAAGTTTTCTGCTTGAATTAATGGGGGGGTTGTTTGACTTCTTTAGTTTTTCTTTTAGTTTCCTTTGGTGGGTGGGTTGTGATGTGGTTTTGTTGGTTTTTGGTTGGGTTTCTTTTTAAGCCAGTTTATCTCCAGTGATAAATACAGCTGTACATTAAGGGCATTGTAATTCCCTTAGTTCCACTGTGTCCCATCAGAGTTGTGTTGCCCTGTTGCACTGGGTTCTGTAAAAACTCAGCCTAAGAAACCACTTCAGGATCTCTGCAGTTGAATGAAGTGTCTGTCTTTTTAGTGTATCTGAACAATGAACTTGCACTTTGTGCAGTTATTACTTTGAAATGCAGACATCTGCTGTAAAAGCTTTGCCTTGGCTTTGAAATTTTTACTTAAGAGCTTGTAGGCAAGATTTAAATGAAATAAAACTTGTTTCCGGTTCTCACCTAACTTAATAGTTTGACTGTTAGCTTTTTTTTATTGGTGTGCAACTAGAATATTAAATACTGGCTCTAGAGGATGTTTGACTCTTCTTCAGTAGTTTGTAATGTGGTCTTTTGTTTGATAAATACAGCATTTTACAAAATAGTTTGGATTTTGTGAGGGAGACCTGCTCAATTTGAAAGCTCAGTGGTATCTTACTAGTTATGCTTAGATACTGTATGTGGTACTCTGCAAAGGTGAAAAATGACAAAACAAAGGCAAAGAAACATCTAATTTATTGCAAGGTCACATTCAGGAAAAAGAACTTTTATGTAAGAATAATTTCTTACAAGCTATAGCTAAGTGAGTTAGATATCTACAAAAACATTGAGTAAAACCACTGCACCTATGATTCAAAGAGACCTTATAATATAGTATTTTCTATACAGTAGAAAATTATATAGTAATAAACCATTACACTCCTGGTGAGGTCAGTTTAATTCCAAGCTACATGAAGGCATAACAAATTATGTGAGTGAAAGAAGAGCAGTTCTATGTTCTTATGGCTAATTATGATGATTTGATGGTGTGAGCTTGTTGCCAGATACAGCACTTCATTCTGTACTTACTTGAAGCAGCTGTTAATAGACAGGTTTTCGAAGTTGTCTGGTCTTGCATTTACATAAGGTTTTTGTTTGATTGTTTGTTTCTTTTAATAGCTTGACTTTAAAAAAATCTTGCTGCTTTCTTACTAATCTGTGAATGTATCCCCTTGTTTTCCCAGGAAACAGTTCCCATGCTATACCCAGCAGATCCTAACGGAGCACTGTAATGAAGTGTGGTTCTGTAAATTCTCCAACGACGGCACTAAATTAGCAACAGGATCTAAGGACACAACTGTTATTATATGGCAGGTTGATCCAGTAAGTGTGTGAAGTGTGAAAATGTGTATGACTTGTCTTTCCCTTTCCTCTCAGCTGTCTCCTGCTAGGATGGTGGGATTCTTGCAGGACAGGCTGACATGGACAGTAGCTCTGTTACATCCCATTCCCTGGGGTGTAGATGTATTGTAAATCTTGTGGCTGCAGGATATTTCAGACATCTTTCCTATACCTATCTGTTGGTATGTAAGTAAAGAGGTTGATTAATGAATCTAAGCCTGTTTTGACTTTGTGATTATGAACATACATCCATATATATCTATATATCTATCTATATGTATACATTATATATATAGTAATAATTGAAAACTACTTGAACATATACACACAGCATTTGAAGTTGCTAATGCTTGTGAGACACTGTCAGAAATAAGATCCTTACGGTGTTTTAACCCCACAGCTGCCAGCTGCTCTGTTAAGGTGGAAAATAAAAGGTTTCTGCAGTTCCATACTGGTGGTTGGTAGGATCTGAAAGCTGAGTTTCTTTTCTTTCGCTTCAGGTTAAGAAGCCCTAAAATTGGAGTCCTTTTTGCTATTAAAATAATGGGAGGACTTTAAAACCCTGTTCCATGTGTGTAATTGTTATGTAGACCCAGAACTAGCAGCAGGTACTATGACTTTTTCACGCATAAGACTGCTGTGGTTTGTGTCTTCCTGGGGCCGGTGTGCTCTGGGCCAAGAGCTGCATAGCAGCAAAGCTGACTTCTGTTATTCAGTTTGGAAATTATCTGTATTTTGTTTGTTGGTTTTGGTTTTGTTGTTTCGGTTGTTTTTAGCAGAGTAATTTAGGTGAATTAAGGATCAAAAGTTTTTTGCTGTTAACTTGTCACTTGACTGTAGATGCACATCTTTCTTCTGTATTGATGGGTTTTAATTACAGACATCTTGATTAACACATCCTAAAGGGAATTTTTAGCTAATAGCTGCTTAGTAAAACCACATAAATGGTTTTTGTGAGTGTTTAGACTAAGCTTTTTGACCAAGGGTTGCTAAAGAATAAAAATCTCTAAAAATAGTTAGTGAGAAAGCAGTTCTGGAGAATTTTATTCGTTTGTCCTTTTTTTTGAGTGCTTTAAATAAATTGAAACCCTTTCAATCAGGTGGATACTTAAGTAGCATTAGGCCACATCAAGTGATTAATTTTCTTATTTGCCAGAATAAGCTTCTCACTGCTACTTCCTGTAAGCAGTTGACAATGCCTTTTGACCCATAAATTTAACCTGATTTTCAAGGCTTTAGGTATACAGAATAATTTGAATCTGTTTGCATAAACTACATGGATGTAAACGTCCACCAGTGTCTGGGCAAGTGGTGGGAGATCCCTGTTTTAAATGAACAGTGTTTGATTTTTCCACATACACTTCACATGTTTGAGAATCTTTATTTTCTTCTTTTCTTTCTTCATTGCCCCGCTTGAAGTGAAAGGACATTGCTGCAATATGTTTTCTTAATTTCATGCCTTGAATTTCTTACTCTTTTCTAAGATCCAGCCACATGTCTAGACTGCCTTAACCTAGGCTTCTGTTGTAATTTTCGTGTGCTAATTTCAAAGTTCTAACGCAGACTAGGTTTGTGTGGGATGCATTATTTGACTGTCAGGAAATGTGGCAGAATCTCTGTGGAACACAAAGACTGAGCACACTGAGCACCTTGTCTAACATGCATCGTCTTTGTTAAGAGTTCTCCTTTAACTGGCTCCTTACAAAAATCCCTTATGGATTTTCTGAAAATGTTTGACAGGTTTTTGGTGTTTCAGCCAAAGAGCTCAGCTACTGCAGGCTCGAGTTGATGCCTGAATAGTCGCTTGTCATACACAACAGAAATTTGGGAAGCTGTATTTAAAGGATAGAAGTGCTGAGATTTCTTTTCAGTGCTGGGTAGGAGGCAGGTTGACTACATTTGGAGATGTTTCCCTGAAATACCACTGACTGCTGTTTTAGAGCTTTATGGTATGTGGAGGGAAGTAGGAGAGCAGTATGGAAGATAGTAACAGCCACAGAGAGCTATCATTAGAAGGGGGATATCTTATGTATCTCGTTCCTCGCCAGTTTCAAATATGCTGAAGTGACAGGCTGCTTTAATCCTGTTGTAGAAAGAAATGTATCGGTTCCAAACACAAGCTTCAGGATGTGAGATGATGTCAGACATGACTCAGTTCCCTTGAAAATCACTTTAGCTATAGACACAGCAGTGTCTAATGAAGTTCAGGAATAATGATTAGAATGGAAAAGGAGTCTTGAGGAGGTCCATTCATTTGCCCCTCTTGCTCTGCACTCTGAATATTATTCTTAGCTCACTTTCTTTTGAGGAGTTTACTTTTTCTAGCCAGCAAAAGCCCCAGTGCTGCACGCTGGCTGAGAGCCACCAAATCCTCACAGCTGATCCCAGGAAACAAATTCTTCATGTCACTCTTCCTCTGGTGTTTCTCTTTGGAATCAAGAAGTGCTCTGTTGATTAATACTGAAAAGAAAAAGAGAAGAAGGCACAATTAGAGAAATCAAGCTATATCCTCAAATTAGTCACCATTTTTGAAAAGAAGGTGGAGATATAAGCATCTGCCATGCATGGAAAAAAAGGGGGAGGGTGGGTAGAGGGAGGACAATTTGATTGCCCTTTCCAAGAGGCTTCAAAGTAATTATTGTCAGCATTTTAACAAGCTCTGTTCTACTTGTGTATATGTATGCTGTTACCAGGAGTCAGTGCTAATGTTGTACTGAAGCCTGTTTCTGTATTTAGGAAGCCAGTGTGTGGTGGTTTCACAGTATCTAGCTGTACTCTTTATTTTTACAAGCTTCCTGAAAAATCAAGTTCCTCCAACGAGGCAACAGTAAAACAGTTGTAATATAGAGATGATACAAGATGTTGCGTGTGCCAAGTATGCTTCATTCACTAAATCTGGCAGAAAACAGCTTGCTGTAGGCAACACTTCTGAAATAGGAACACCTCTCAAGGAAATTTTTAAAAATATCTTTCTGTAAATCTCCTTCCTTGAGCAGCACACACGAGATATGTGCAAGTTTATAAAAATATTGGCACTTCAAGGTTTTTTTCTTGTCAGCAGCTGTGAAGGTTTTGGTTCTCTGTTTAACCATAAGAGGTTTCCAACATGTCTTTACTTTTAAGAAAGTAACCTAATTCTGTAAAATATAGATAATAGTACTTTC
Source organism: Regulus satrapa (assembly GCA_013396955.1). Lineage (NCBI taxonomy): Eukaryota > Metazoa > Chordata > Aves > Passeriformes > Regulidae > Regulus > Regulus satrapa. Next base: position 189,120 of record VWZN01011821.1, on the reverse strand, counting down.
ACATTCCACTAGGTGTACAAAGACTTGACACTACAGCAATCTTCTGTCCTAAGGCAGGTGTAATGTAATGTAAAACTTTGTACACAGTGGTATTTCTTGAGCTTTATGTTCAACATCACAGAAGATTGGAACAAAAATGCCCATGAGGATTCTTGTTTTGAAGGTTGGAAGTTGGGAACTTTCATTTTCTGGCCCTGTAAACTGGCAACCCTCTCATGCTGTCAATGGGTGCTGTGGAAATGTGGAATGTGGTGGGAGTTCATTTGCATTGTCTCAAGAACACCTCTCTTGTTCCAGGACACTCACCAGCTAAAACTACTTAAGACGTTAGAAGGTCACGCGTACGGGGTCTCCTACATTGCCTGGAGTCCAGATGACAACTATCTTGTTGCCTGTGGCCCAGATGATTGTTCTGAGCTTTGGCTCTGGAATGTACAAGTAAGTGGCGACTTGGGAGTGAAAAAGAAAACTTCGTGGTCCGCCTGCTGCTTTTGTTTTAATATGTAAATACTGCAGGTGTGAAAAAAGTAATTGCTGCGCACTCGTGCCAAGGTGAGAATGTAAAAGGGATGCTGATCTCACTGCCCTCCTCCCAATTTGAAGAAATAATTAATTATGGCAGCCTCCAAATGTTGTTTGCACTTTGGACAAAACTGAAATTGGAGTTCAAGTCTAAGTGACTGGGACTGTAGCAATTCTGGTGTGTGTGATTACTATAATTTCTGAGAAGGGATGACATAAATGCATAGGATGTCAGAGAGAGAGCTCCTGGAGAGAAGGACAGCAAATGAATCAAGAGAAGCAGAGGGCAGAGTTATCATTGAAGGAAAGCAATTGCTCATTGAGGATTTTAACAAGTAGCAAAAGTAAAAGATGCAAACTACTTTACTTCATGTAACCCTGCCAATGATGTTAGTGAAAGAGGCTTCAGTTTATGATTTCAGAACTTCATCTTTCTGTCACGAAACTTGGGCATTTTGCCATTCCCTCCATGAATCTGAAAATCACTTTCTGCTGTTGAATTTTATGGGCACTTGAGTTGATATAAAAGCTTCCCTTGCTTCAGTTGAGGGCTGTATAAACTTCCTTGTGCTGTCTTGGACTCTGAACTAATTTCATTTCCTAGAACAAAAACGTTCCCTTTCTTCACCCTTGGAACGCTTTTCTTGTGTCTAATTGACTGAATTGGCTCAGTGAAGAGCACTACTGACAATGTCACTCACTGGTGTTCTGTCTTGTGAAACGGTGGCTTTATATGCTAGGCATGAACACTGAATTTTCACATGGAGAACTTCAGCTCAAGGAGGAAAACATCATAACTACTGTGATATTCTAGACTTCTAACTAAAATGTGTTTTGTCACCTCTTTTCTCCTAATCTCTTTCAGTGTTTTGGGGTTTTTTTTAAATTTGATAGTGCTTGTTGCTTGCTCTCTTTGTTTGTTCATGCAATTTCTTTTCATTCCACTCAGAATCTTCTAGTTGTCTGACATACTAACTATTCCATTCCTCTTGATTTGAGGGACAAAAGAAATTGTCCCGAATGAAGTCCAGGTTCACTGCATATGCTAAAGTAGTTTGGCCTTTACATTGCATTATTCATAAACGTGTTGCTTTTTAATAAACCTGTTGAAATATATACGCTTCCAAACACTGTTCATGTCAAATAAAATTACCAGTGCCTTTTTGGGAAAGGGTCTGGTATAAGGCCCTGCTGCCTTTGTTTATTTTCCAGACTGGGGAGCTGAGGACAAAGATGAGCCAGTCTCATGAAGACAGTTTAACAAGCGTGGCCTGGAATCCTGATGGGAAACGTTTTGTAACGGGAGGGCAGCGTGGACAGTTCTATCAGTGTGTAAGTTCTCTGCATCTGTCCCTTTGAAAGCAAAGCAAGAAATTAAATTGTGGTCCATGATTTTTCAGGTTTTGTGTGTGTGTGTGTACACTAAAGCTTCTGGTCATTTGTAATTCAAAGAAGCAATAGGTTAATGCACGTATTTCAGCAGCACTTTTGTATGGAGCAGTTTGAAAGGTTTGAGCCTCTTCAGTCTGCCTCAAGGAGGATTTGTGGTCTGCAATTTTTTTTCCTAGCTGCTTCAGAAAAAAACACTGATAAAAAGCAGTATCTTTGTCCTCAAGTGTTTTTATTCCACAGAATTGTGACTACCTTTTTTTTACCACATCTTCCTTAGTTTTTGCATGCTGTCTTTACTTATTGAAAACAGAATTGTGAAATCCTCATTACTTGACTAGTGTTGGTTTGGGGTGGTGGTCCACAGTTTGACCATATTCTTGATTATTATTATGGGAACCAGTTGAAAAAATAATGTAATACACAGACCTCACTGTGAAGGTCAGCTCAGTGATGGGGTGCAAGAGGCACGTGGCACGCACAAGAAAATAAGTGACGGAAGGGATTCTCTGCTCTCCATGGTAGATGGCTACAGAAGCCCTTGATTTAAGACAACCACCTCCTGATTCATTAAGCCCTTGCTTGCAGAGGGTAAGATTGCTTTCTGGAGCAATTGTCCGAATAGAAAGGGGAAAATATTTTTTTGTGTCACATCTCCTCAGAAACCTGAGACTAATGATTAAGTGTTGGTTTTTTCCCTTCTGCTCAGGATTTAGATGGTAATCTCCTTGACTCCTGGGAAGGGGTGAGAGTACAATGCCTTTGGTGCTTGAGCGATGGGAAAACTGTTCTAGCGTCGGACACACACCAGCGAATTCGGGGTTATAACTTCGAGGATCTCACAGACAGGAACATGTAAATACCTCTTTTTTTTTGGTTCTCAATTCCCGCTTTTTAGTCTCAGAAAAAAATTGGGGAAGGATGTGGAGGACAGGATGGGAAATGAATTATTAAATGTTCTCAGTATTAAAAGATGGGACAAGAATTAGTGACCAAGTTTCAGCAGGCAGTATTAGATCAAGTATTAGAAATAACTTCCTAAGCACTGGAGTAGGTTTCTAGTGGATATTTTGACATTTCTGTCATTACGAGTACTTGTAGTCCTCTCAACTTTAGGAGATTTTGCTTTGAGTTTAGGAGTTGAGGTTGGTAGTGCCTTTTGGTCTTGGTGTTTGGCTTAAGAATAAGCAAGTATTGCAGATCTGGCTTGTACTGATGTATGGAGTCATGCCTAATTTCAGATTTGGAACTGTTTTTCCCCAATAATACTGCAGAGACAGGACATGCCTGTGGTCTTGGTATTGCATCATTATCTGGTTATCTTGACTCTCATGTCTTGCATTTCAGAGTACAAGAGGATCACCCTATTATGTCGTTTACTATTTCAAAAAATGGCCGTTTAGCTTTGTTAAATGTAGCAACTCAGGTGAGTTGGGGATGTTGAAAGGAAATGGAAATAAATCTGCTTGCAACTGCTACCTGTTTTTAAATACTTAGATGTGAGTTGGAATGCTTGAAATTAACTACTTGTGTAATGTGAAGGTCTTAATAGTCATAAATATAGCATTGAATTCTCTGACAAGGAAGTACCTGGTTTGTTTTGTTTGTTTGTTTGGTTTTTTTTTGACTGATTTATAGTCAAGAGTTTTACATTGGGAAATATGTACTATTAAATGTTATTATTTGGCTGCTGCATTGAGAAGTCAGGTACAGCAAGAACTGTGGCACTTCACATGTCCGGGGGCATAGATTTCATTTATCTATTTCTGCTTTTGAAACCTTGGATAAGAATAAAGCTTTCAGAATAGAAGGTACCTAAGAGTGAAAGCTTAGTTTAATAATTTGATACACCTTTACTCTTTTTACCTACTAACAGTACCAAAGTAGTGCACTTCCATGTGTAGTTTGTTTTGTTTTTTTAACTGTTCAGAAGAATGCCATTAATAATATTTAATGGTAAAATAACATTCTTTATATTTCCTATTTTTAGGGAGTTCACTTATGGGACTTACAAGACAGAGTTTTAGTGAGAAAGTATCAAGGTGTTACACAAGGATTTTACACAATTCACTCGTGTTTTGGAGGTCATAATGAAGATTTCATTGCAAGTGGGAGTGAAGGTAACACCATTCTTCTTTGTGCAGAAAACTAGAATACTGTATCCTTCCTATACCTTCATCTTACAGATGACAGTTGGTAACAACAACATTATAAAAGCAAAAAAGCAAACCAACTGGCTCATGAAATAAATTTGAGGCATGCTGAGATTGTGGCATACTTCAAGAAGTAATTGTGGGCTGGCAGAAAGAATCTTCTGAGAGGATGGCAGAGGTAGAACGCATAATTACTCTTTTGTGTTCCTCCTCTAAAGCAAAAGCATCTGCATAGTTTTAATTAGAAGTGGGTGGGGTGTTCTTGAGGATTTTTCTTTTTGTAGTATGATATTTAGACTTCTGGTTTGAATAAAATGTACTTCTGGGGAGGGACTAACAGCTTCATTTGCCTGTTGAAGGTACAGGTGTGATGAGCACCTTTTTTAATTTCAGTAGAATCATTTTAATTACAGACAGAGTAGCCTCAAATTAGGCAGTTGTTGACGTAGTCTTGTAGAGTTTCTTGGTGATTAAAGGCTTTGTGGTATGTTTTTATTCAGCCCTGTGTGGCAAGAGTAGAAATTAGTTAAAAGCTTATGTGTTGAATTGGTTCAGTTCTGTCACTGGTGTAGTGTCATTACCCGCCATGGAGGTCACTTAAAATCCAAGCTTTTGCAGGCCTAGGAATTACACTTGTAATATGTAAACAAATTACTGTGAGTACTCATTGGTGTAACTCACAGTTCTTAGGAAACAAGGTTTACCAAGGCATTTCCTTCTATCTGTTTTTGGAAAATACAAAATATGTCTAAAATAAAACCACATTTCACCTTCTGGCTATATGCAGTGGAATGTGACTGAAGGACAGCACCTCCAGTCCTCCAATCCAGTGTGAGCCTCTTCTCATGATTGGACAAGCTTCTTGGTTTGAGACCTGAGTGCCTGGAAGTGCAGGATTTGTTTAGCCATAACTGTGTGCGTGTGCAGGTGTAGATACTGTAGTGCACCAGTCCTTTCCCCCCCCCAGTTTATTGACTTTCTATTGTCTTAATTGTTTAAAAATCTCTGTAGTTGAAACTGATGGTAAGGAGCTGATGGTTCCTTAGATTTGAACTATCTGAAGCTGTCACCTTTTTGCAAATGTGGTTACTGAGACCATTTCTAAAAAAGAAGCAAACAATAATAACAAGCCACATTCTCATAGCTGGCTTTAAAAAGTAGTTGATCACATTGTCATAAGCTCTTAAAACATCTTGTCAGCTAGGCAGGGATTTTCCTGACAATTGCATCCATAGGAAGAACACAGAGCTCTGTCTCAGAGGGGAATTGACTCCTGCCTTAATGTAGCTATGTTGTTTTTTCCAGACCAAAGTCCTGCTTTGCCTTGAGGCTTTGGTTAGCTGACAGAGCAGAGGCTTGTGTGTCTGGTGTGTGTGAATTGTGTTGATCACTGAATGGCATGGATGTGTAGTTCCCTTCACATCCGAAATGGAATGGAAGCACAGCCAGAACATTTGAAGGTGGTACCCTCAAACCAGCAGGTTCAGCTCAAGACAAGGGAATTACCACACGGGAAAAAGCCATGAGGCTTTTCTAGCAGGGAGCTCGGAGAGCAAGTTTGTTTTGTAAGGGGCTTGGCGGGAGGAGTCGAGGAAGATTGGTTTGTTTGCTGAGCGCTAACAGTGGCACATTTTCAGAGTGAAATGTTTTCAAATAGATCAAAATACTTTCATTTGATTACTAGACCACAATATTAGGCTTTTGTGTAATACTAGCAATACATACTTGTCCAGTTTATGTAGCTCTGTTTGAAATACTCCACAGACATTCTTAGACAGGAAAACCCACAGACTTGTTACAGGCTGCTGGTCTTCAGCTGGGACAGTCCCCTCCCCCTCCTTTTCCCCATCCCCTATTCTTAAATATGGTTGGTTATAAAGAATGATTCTCCTCTAAACATTGCAGTAGAGTGTCTAAACCAGTTCCCTTTTCTATTTCTAGCATGTTGTTGGAAGTAATAAAAAGCTTTCCATCACCAAATAAGATGATGTAGAGTTTGTATGTGTCTACTCAAATATGTACACATTGATGTCTTTAAATACCACACAATAATTGGTTGTCAAAGATAGTAATAGTTCACAATTTGGGTTATTAAGCTTTGCCCTCCTTCATTTGCTCTGTTTGCACTTTCATTGGAGTGTTACAGGTTTTTGTATTAAGATGTTTTTCATAAGCTGTAGAGCTGTGATCTTATCTGGTACTCATCAACAGGAGGTGGTTATAATTATTCTTAGTACTTATGACTTTATAATGCATTTACTAATTTGCAAATACAATTATTTGAGAGTTAAAAAAGACCTGCAAGTCTTCCTTTTGAATAAGACTACAACTCTATACCTGTAATTAAAGAGCAGTTTAGTTTCTTTTTAGCCTTGTATTATCTTATTTGCATCTCAGTCAGATGGTTTTCTTCAAACACCAAGTGTAGTAGACTTGCAGGTGTTAAAAAAGAACGTGTCTGTAAATGGAAGAGCTTTTGATCGCTTCCAGAAGAAAAGTTTAGTTGGCGCTGTTCCGCACCGGAGCCTCGTGTTTCCGACGCGGGTTTTAGCGAGAGCCGGTGTGAAAGCGCGGCTGGCTCTGCGCGCGGGGCAGCGCTGCTCACGCCGCTTTCCCCTCTTGGGCAGATCACAAAGTGTACATCTGGCACAAGCGGAGCGAGCTGCCCATCGCGGAGCTGACGGGGCACACGCGCACGGTGAACTGCGTCAGCTGGAACCCGCAGGTCCCCGCCATGATGGCCAGCGCCTCCGACGACGGCACCGTTAGGATATGGGGACCAGCGCCTTTCGTAGACAGCCAGGATATTGAAGGTAAGAAAAACGCCTGGCTGAGAAATCAGTCACCGCTTTGTTTTGGTTTTTTTTCCAGTGTACGACTTGCTTTTTATCCTACTTACTCATTTTCTGGGATACAAAAGATGCAACTGCTATTCCCAACGTTATTCTGACACGGCCCTATAGAAAACGAAGGTGTCACTTAGGACTTAATATATTAACTTATTTATGCAGACTCCATAAAAATCTTGCTTTCAGTTCTTAATTTTAGCAACGGACAATGTTATTAAAATTTAAACGGTGCATTCTAACCGCACTGCAAATTGAATAATGGTTTTGTAATGGCTAAAAAGTAAATTTTCAATGTCTAGAGAGTGTGTAAAGTCTTACCTGAGAAAATCTATACAAAATCGAGTCTTTACTAACCATCAGTATCCATACATGTCTGGGAGCAAGAGAAACAATGCTTTTTTATTTTTTGCTGCCAAAATGTACCCAGGTGTTCCCAGCCCTTCTTCCTTCCCCCAGGATTATTAAGGAGATGATTGCTGGGGAGTTACTGTGCACTTTATATGCTTCTGTCATTACGTATTCAACCTTGCAGTAAGAATTTACAGGAAACATTAAAATTATGTATAGTATATCCTATTGCCACAGGACCTCATGGATGTGATTTCAAGGGGATCCTGGGCAAAGTAATCAAAGAGAAATCCATTAAGTGCTGCTAGATAAGTAAACACCTCTGGTTTAGAATGTCCCTTAGGTAAAAATGGCTGAAAGTTGGAAGGATGTTAGGAGGAAGAATTACCTCCTCTCTCTGCTTCAGTGCTTTTATACATGTGCTTCTAGTCTTGGACTAGGTGGACCAGCCTGGCTAATCTGTAACACCTGGAATGCCCCCATAAGGAGTCAGAGCCTGTCCTCAAGCTGGTTTTACTCATGGCTTTGTTGTTTGGTTTTCTCCAGTGAGCTGCTTGCTCACTCTTTCTTAGTTCCTCCAGAAAACGAACCAGTAAGTGCCATCAAAACCAAACCAACTGCAAATGGATTTCTCACAGCAGTGCTTTCGCAAGAGGTGTAGGTGCATGGAATAATACCTAACCATTTAGGAATCCTACATGGGTGACAAGACAGCTCTGTAATTAGCACACTCCCCATGAACTTGTATGTAAATGTGTGTTACGTCTTTTTGGACCAGATGCTTTTTGAAAAGTACCCACACCTAACACGCTAAAATAATTTCTAGATTGTTATGAGTAGTTTTATCTAAAATAAGTAATTTTAAGCATGGAATTTAGCTACAGTATAAGATTCATTAACTAGTGCATGTTTAATTAAAAGTTATGTAAGTACACTGTATTAATTGCCTTGTGATAGAAATATGAACTGTTGCTAAGATCTTCAAGCTGTGATTTGTTTCTTTCTCTCTATGTTTTTGTTTTTTGCTCAGAGGAATGCAGTAGCATGGATAGTTGATGGCGAATTTGGAGCAGACGACTTCAGTTTAACTTAATTAGTCGTATTTTAAATGGCTTGGGATTTGGTGCAAACAAACATGATTGATAGCTGGACAGACATGCTCGTCATGAAAAAGAACCATTTCTGAAGCCCGGTTGGGGCCAAACATTTACCACCTTTGCTTCATAGTAACCAGTCGAGATGAAGCACGTCTTTAGAACTTTGTTGGACACCGTGTTGAAATTACCCCCCCATCGGTTGTGAAGAACTGTGCTACATTCAGGCTAACCATTGAACTCAGTATATATATTTTTCCCTCCTGCCTTTTTGTCTGGCAGGCTACTGTTCTTGTTGCTCTTCTGTGTAATGAAGTTTAAATGCTTGTTTGGAACACTTTATTTAACAGTTTAGAAGGCTTGATAGAAAGAGTGCTTTAGTCTGAAGAGTATACATTGGATAGGAAAGTATTTCCTTCTCTTGTTTCTCAAGTCTCTCTCCGCCTTACTTAGCTTGAGATCTTTGCAGCTTGGTTCATGGATTCTAGCCTTGCCCGTTGCGCAGTATATCTATCAATTGAGAGGATAAACCAATGAACTATGTCAAAAGCACTCTCAGTATCACATTTGACAAAAAGTTTTGTACTTTTCACATAGCTCGTTGCCCTGCAAAGGGGTTAACAGCACAATTTTTTAAAAATAAATTATTTATAGGATTAAAATGACTTCATTTGTATACATTTGGAATTAAAACAATGCAAGAAGTGTCGTGAAACACGGTATCACTGATGCTTTTCCGGAGTGTCCTGAGACCCAATCAAAAGCAGTGGCTGGAAGGAGATTGATATAGGCAGTAAAGCTTGTTTCAGATGGAGGAATTCAATGTCCATCTTAACAGATAAACTGTAATAGTTAGGAAAAAAGAGCATTCAGACTGCACCACCAGTCTAAGAGTTGAAACAAGAAGAGGTCTTTTTTGGTTTTCTAATGACATAAATATATGCAACAATGCTGGTGTAAAAGGTAGACTACACTTCGAGGGGAGAATGTGTTGAAAGAGTCCTTTCTTCACAAAGTCAACACTTTGTATAAGTAATTTACGTACAAATCATAATTAAACACTTGTATTATGGTGGAAATTTTTTCTTTATTTGATAAACAAGGGTGGATAGATTTTATTGTCGAGAATATACTTTTAAGTTTGCAGATTTAAATGCCTCTCCCAGACCTTGTTGCAAGCTGGTGCTGTGAACATCTTGACACATCTAGGAGTAGTTCCACTAATGTCCCGTGTTAAGAAAAAACAAAGACGTTTATAATTTAAGTATTTATTCTTCTTGACATAAACAAATGGCCTGGCATTTCTGTGCTTCTGCACTACACACAAATCCTTTATGGGATGGCACTGGATTCCCTTTTGCCACCTTGGGTGGAAAGGTAGTGTTGGTACTGCTGCAAAGTAAAGAAGGAGCAGGGAAGGGCATGCCACCAGGAGTCATGTGAGCAGGAGTGTGGACTTCATCCTTTCATGAGATAATGATTTAGTGTCCTTATTAGTCACATGTGGAAGAAGGGTGGGGGAAGGTTTGCTGGAATTCCTGGGAAGAGAGCTGTAGCCACTTTGATGAATGGGAGTGTGGTGTTTCCCAGAAAAACAAAGGTTAGCAGGTTAGATTTTTTTTTTCTTTTAGATTCCAGCCATCCAGTGGTGTGTGTTTGTCTTGCCTTGTGTGCAAACTAAAACATGAGTTAAGATTATGATCCTGTGTTTGAAACCAGCCCTGAATCTGACATATGAGTCTTCTAATACCTCCAAAACCAGGTAGGAACTTAATGTTCAGCCTTAAAACTAATAGCAATTACTGTTTTACAGCACTGAGAATACATGTGTAAACTTAAGGTTCTACATCAGTTCCTTCTTCCTTTAGTCAGTTCTGGAGGAGCTCTGTATTTCCCTTCCCAGTTCAAACAGTGCAGGATGAGTCAGGCCTGTGGCCTTAATGTTGCAGGAAAACAGACAAGTTCCCGTGGTCAAATTTGAATAAGCTAAACCTTGGGGTTTAAGGAAAAATGAATTACCTAAATTGTAAGCAGTAAATTGTAAACGTGTTTTACATGTTCAAAACATGGTTCGTAAGCCATGCCAGCATGTGAATCATTGGAAGTTACTCTAGTATTGTCTTACTCTGGAACTTAGGTTTTCAAACCAAACATTGTGTAGGGAGAGTAAGGAGAATAATGGTTTTGATGTCTCTTAATTGTCTCATACAACAGTCTGTCACTACGTACTCATGGAAATAAAGTGGGAACTTTAGGCAGGTGGTGAAAGGCCGGGTCAAATCTCAAGTGTAGTTTGAAAGTCTCACAGGCACACTTCAGGCATTTCTAATGTGGTGGCTGTAACTAACCAGAATTGAGCCTCCTTCCCTGGGACAGCTGGGGGGGCTGTGTGGGCTGATGCAATTAAGAATTTAAACGTAGGACCTCTGCCAAAACACTGCCCCTCTCTTCTGGACTTTGCTCTGAAGAACACTTCAGGTGTTTAGAGACCGAGTTAGGGAGATGCACGTGTGAGATCTCTCCCCCTTAGTGTCCTGGTGCAGCCATGCCATGAGCAGGCAAGCTCCAAGCAGGTGGCACTGCTTCCAGAGTGTCTCAGGGACAGCCTGTTTGCATCTCGTGGGCCATGAGCAGGCAGGACTGAAAGATGAGGTTCATCTTCGTTTTGCCACGTCACTCAGTCCCACAGCAGGTGCCATTAGAGATGTAGCAATGAGTACCATCCCAACCTGGAGGTGAAAGAGGAACCTAAACTATTTCCAACACATTGCGTATCCACACCAAGTGGATTGAAAAGTACCAATACTTTTTGTGCACAGACCATAAAATGAGACCGGGGTGGGGTGGGGGGAACCCAAATCAGTTTGCTCATTTGCAACACATTGATTTCCATGTGCTTAAAAATGTTCATAGGCTGGAGTGTAAGGCTGGAACAAGTACAGACCCACAATAAATTACTGTATTTCCAGTCACAGGCTGTTGATTTTAGAGAAGAAAATACTGTAAGTGTGTGCTCATTTTGTAACTTTCTCTGGTCACCTGTTGGCTTCAAATATTCACAGTAGCCCCAGGCTATTATCAAGGCAGATCTCAAAAAAAAAAAAAAAAAAGCTGAAGCATTTTATTATCTGAATGTTCTTTTTAGCTGTTCAGGTAAGTAATTTTCAAGGCACAATGGGACACAAAAGGGAAAATGGTAGCTCTGTTGATGTTTTGGAGGGGAGGGAAGTGGGGAAAATGACACCTTTGTTTTTAAATTCCCTCTGTCTTTTCTGAAGTTCTCCAACTTTAAAGTTAACTTCTCTTTATGATTGGAGCAAAGATGCAAGCTAGAAATCTGCCCAGATCTTGCCAGTTACTTCTCAACTTGGCTTCAACCAGGTAATGTTTGATAAAACTCCGTCTGCTGTTGGGAGTTGGTGTCTAGTTGTGTATTTTTACACTGCTAAGTGATACTCCCACCCAAAAATCAGTTGGAAAGGCTTCCTTAGCAGGAAGCCAGGACTTGTACAATTAGCTGTAGCTTGAGGGGATATGTTGTAGGCCCAAATGGGGAGGGAGGTAGAGGTAAAAAGAATGGACATAAAAAGCAGGATTTACTGACCAACAAACTACTGTAACTCAAGGGGGAGGAGGAAAAATGCACTTTCAATAGTTTGTCCATATTTTTAGCTACAAAATACACTTGTATCTAATTTCTTTCTGAGACAACTATTACGAGGAACACCCATCCCATAAATGGCTAATCCTCCTTTTGCCCTCCTCCTGTCTTTGTCTTTTCCAGATTGGCTTGAGTCTATTTTCAGCTGCCATACTTGATTTTTGAAAACTGCTACTTTTAACAATGTCTAGAAAGCAAAATCATTAACTATGACACTTTTTTTAAACAGGGTGGACTTAATTGAAGTGTGCAGTGTTGAACTACTGCTGCAGTAGCTGCCTCTAGTTGAAATAAACTATAGCCAAGTTTTCTGTCTATTCATCCAGATAATCTGGATTGAGCAAAACATCTGTGAGAGTGTTCCTCCCATCTGGTGTGAGTGTGTGTGTGCATGTGTTCCACAAACAGACAGAGAACCAAATGTTCTAGGTACTTGTCATGTTTTATTGCATACTTTAAGTCGTGTGTATGTGAAGTGTCCTTTGACCAGAAGGTTTTGGTTAATATCAGTATATTTTTATAAATTTGAAATTCATTGTGCCCCATCTTTTTTCGTAACCATTTTTCATTCTTAGGGTCTATGTGCTAGATTTGAAACTTAACATTTTTAGGCACAGATGGAAAAAGTTATTGGCTCCTTGAAAACATATGGGACAAAATGGATCCTCAAAGCATGTATGTACTTACAAACCAAGCTGTAGAGATCAAGAAAAGAACTTTATTGTTGATCTCAAGATTTCTAAATTGTCAAGATTTATATGGAGTTGTGGTGGAACTAGTTAACACTTAGAGCTTTTGGTATGTAATGACTATTTGCTATGGACTGATATTAAATGTTTCAAAGGATTGCGTTCTTAAACTTTCTGGATTTTTGTTACTCTCCTCAGATATTATTAAGTAGTTAAAAATTTCTTTGCTATATTACATTAAAAACATAAGAACTTTGGGTCTCGTATTTATTTTCACTTGTTTTGCTAATTATTTACAGAACACCGTTTTAACTTTTTTATTTTATAAATGTGTAGTATTTTAAACATATCTTTAAAGATTGTTCAATTGGAACTACATTAACTTCTGATTTGTTTTTATTAGGATTTTTTAAAAAAAAACAACACTTTTTCCATGTTGGTGCACAGCACTTAACAGAAATGTTTGTATTCCCTTTCTTTCAATTCAATAAACAATAAATAACTGGAATGAATAGTTCTTAGTTTCCCTAACTTCACTTATATGACTGACTTGGATGTTAATTTCTTGATCATTAATTACAGACTTCTTCCATAGTATTTCACTTCCTTGCTAGGAAAATTAATCTGTGGCAGTGTAGCTGCAGCCGAGTCACTCAGTGCTGTGTTCAGGCCCTGCTCTCTGGCTCTAATCCACCTCACCCTTGTGTTTATGCTGTACTTTAGCACTTGACTTGCCTGTGTCCCAGGCTGTGCTTATCTCACTTGCTCAACATCTGCTCCCTTGAGGCTCCATGAAATCCATCATTCCTTAATGCTGTAGCTTGCTTAAATACCAGACTGGTTACTGTAGGTGATCTCTGAGTTTTTAGGGGGGTTTTGATACCTCATAGTAAGAAGGTGCTCTGAAAGCACTTGGATCTCCTGCCTTTGTGTTCCCTCCAACTGACCCCACATTCTCGTCCTTCCTCCCTGTGCCTTAAACCAGAACATCGTATTTTTCCTTTTTATTCAGCTTTTGCTTACGTTGCGTTAAAAAGTTGTGCCTGAATTCCCATTCCCTGTACCTGTTGCAAACTCAAACCTTCTGCTGATGGGCATTCGATTTTTTAATTCTTTTAACTTACATATTGACTAGAAGAAGTGTTCACTCCCTCTGGTTGGACCTTTATATTAACTCCCTTACAATTTAGGCAGTATATAGATAATTATGGCTTAAGTGCAGCTGGCAAGAGAAGGGATGTGCCTTATTCTTCTGCATGTCCTCCTTTGTGCCACTTCCCTTGGCTGCTGATATTTGTAGGAGGGTTCTTGGGTTGCAGACCCCCTTCAGCAATAAATTATTCACACAGCAAATGAAGGAAGTTACTAACAAACCCAGCCAAAAAAAACCTGTGCTTCATCACACCATCCTGTGGGCCCATGACTTTCCAGCATTTGTAAGATTTAAGTCCTGGGCTTTGGGTTTGTCTTTTTAATCTTCTTTCTAATACATTTTTAAATTTTTAGTTTTTTAAAATCATTCAGATTATTTCAAAGAAATTCCACAAGGAACCTGAGAGTAGATGTGCGCTTCTTAGTTAGCTTAAATCCCAGCTCTGCCTGAGGAGAGCCCTTCCTTACACCTTGTCCTGTGCTCTCTGCTGCCTGGTCACCTCCCTGCGTCTTGGAGGCTGTCACCTCATCCCGGAAAGGTGGCAGTGCCACTTCTCTCCTCACTTTAAAAGACCTGTAATGTTCTGAAGGGTAACCACTGAGGCTTGTATACCCCTGTTTCTGCCAAAGCTAAGGTGGCGAATGTGCTGGTAACTGCACGGTGGTTCATAAATACACAGCCCAAATTTTCCTTCTGCTACCTCCAATGTCCATCATACCCTATACTTAAAGGCATAAATGGTCTTTTGGCACTTGTACAGAATGCTGGAGAACTTACTGTGAGAAGAAAGAATAAAGTTCTGACAATCCTGAACACACAAAGATTTGCCTTTTTGGGGTTATCAGGGTTTCTGGTTGTTCCGTAATACAGAGCCACCTCAGAAAACCAAGTCATTCACTAGATTGAGGAGGCAAGTATAGTCTTTAAAAAACAGGCTCAATAACTAACAGTCTGTAATTAGTGATTAATTAGGAGGAAACATGCAATTTTACACATTTTAACTAACCCCCAAATGCAGAATGCTTAACTGTTATGTAATCTCTCTGAAAACTGATGCAGGATGATCATCTTTGCAAGCTGTAGATTGTGGGTGAGGAAAAGGGCTCAGTAACATCAGTTGAAAGTTGGAATCCCTGCAGGACTTGGATTTCTTTTCACTGATTAGGAATTTTCTATCTGTCTAAGGGTTCCTCACAAAATTATACTTGGATACCTGAAGTCCAAAGGGAAACAGTCTGAATGAATAGGAAGGAATCTGTATTTGACCTCACGCTAATTTATAGTGATAGTCAGGTGAATTGTTTTTGAATCAGTCTCAAATTTCCAAATGTCTTGAATTCTGTATGATAGGCTTGGATTTAAATTACCCTGTTCTCTTCTGGAATAAAGGGAAATTTTTTTTTTTTCATTTTTACCACCATAAAAATTTCTGTGCTCTGTGTGCCTCCCAGGAGTGGCATAACTGCAGTATCCCTATTTCTAGCTGATTAATCATGTTCTTAGCTATTACAAGTACCTTTTTTCTGTATCTGACCTCTGAAGATCTCTGTTGAATCAGGCACTGACTCTCTACAGTAAGAAGGCTTCAACGTTACCAGGGTACTTATTCAGCAGAACTGTAGTCTCTGAAAAACCCTCTGCTGGGGTTTTTACAACTCCTATCATCAGCTGTTGGATGTAAATGAACAGAGAACTGAATCATCATGTTTTTAGATTAAGATATCAAGCTGCTAGTTTAAGTAATGGGCTTAAAATTAAATTAGGTTAGTGCTCATGTTTCTCAGTGTGAAACAAGTTCAGTGAAATATGTCTACTGTCAGGAGTACAGCAATGACCTGACTTAGGCCCTTGTAACACCCAAAATATGGGTAGTAGGTTTTTTTCACACACAAAATAATTGCTTATCATAATCTGTTAAAAAAGTTACTGACTTTCTACTCTTTTAAAGTCTTACTGCTCTCCTTTCTGCAGACCTACCTCGTCTCTGGGTTTTGGCTTTGTAGGGCAGTACTTTTATAGTTTAATGTTGTCCTGTCAGGTAGTCAGTGGCATCCAGCTGGGGTAGCTGTTTCCTTAGTTATTTTCTTTCAGTGAGTATGATTTTCAGCATTCATCTTTAACACAGCTGAACTTGGACTCCATCCATCAAAAATTTAAAGCCAAACTTCTCCTAGAACAAACACTGAACACAAGGTTGTCTACAGCAATAAAGCATCGGTGTTGCCTTTTCATGGCTGGCCCTGAAAACAATTGTTGACTTCAGCTGTACACTAAAACCCAAATACTTAAGAAGAAACAAATTCATTAATTTTTTTGATGTAATTACAGAAGTGTATTTTTTAAAGTGTTTTAATTGACAAGTTTGTTCCAAGAGACCTGTTTGCAAGCACATATAAAAAACTGGGACAGTTATTGGACAGTGAGGGTACAGCCTCAGGTTTATACACGTATCACCGATGCAAGAGCTGCACAGAGAGAACTTGCTGGTATTACTGAAGCAGAATCGTGTCAGAACCGGGATGGGAGAGTTAGGAGTTACCAGACCATTTCCCTGAGCTAGACAGACTCTTGTTTCACCCAACTGGCTGTGCAAACAGCAGGGTCAGGGAGTAGCAACTGCAGATAGTCTTCTGCTCTGTAACCAACTCCACCCCAGTGCAATATGATCTTTAATTTATCTGGATGTCCACGATGTACTTCAATGACAAAATAGGAGTTGAAGGTAAAAAGCAAGTATTAATCATGAGGTCTTGTTTATCTGCACTCTTACACATAAGTGTCATGTCCACCAAAGAGATCTTAATCCATCCAAATACAAGACTTCATAAAGGTTGCTGCAGGGGGGTGGGGAAACGGAGAAAAATGTAACTTTTATTCCACTGATTTTTGTCTGGAAGGAATGCCACACACAAAGATGCAAGCTGTGCTCCTGTTCCACTTTGAAATCTGTTCCAAGTGCTGCTTCAAATTAGGCTCTGATAGGACAGCTTGGCAGCCAGAGTCTCATCCTGACACCACTCAGCAATAATCAGATGTCATTGCTGCACTTGAATGTGTTCTGGAACTACCAACATACCAGCTCGTGCTGCTGAAAGGAGTTTCCCTTATCACCTTTTCATTCCTAAGAGGTCACTTCTTTCATCTTACAGAAACAGCAGCTCCAGCAGTTTGGCTCATAAAGGAACAAAAACAACTGCTACACAGATCCAATGTCTTTTGAAAATATTTTATGTTAAAAATACAGAAAAATATTTCTTGTTCAAAGAGGAAAAATATACTGCATGACGACACTGATCTAGGTGTGTTCAGGAGGTGTCTGTGGCTCCACAACCAGTCACTGGAGTGATGACCCAATTTGGCAGCCTAATGGTTCTCTTTCAACTTCTCAATCATTTATCAAAGCCAGAATCATACTGTGACAAAACAGAAAACATGATACCAGTGGATTACTGAAGCTTGTGCAAGCAGGAGCAGCTCTCACTGTCATGGGAGAGCTGCACTTAGAGAACCTGAAATAGAAAGTCAAGGCACCCCTGCTTAGGAAAACAAGGCTGCAGAAGCAGTACTGCAGCAGAGGAACAGCAGCTCTGCCACCTTGGAGTAAGTCACCTTATCACAGAATACATCTATTTGTAACTCGGCCAGTTATCAACTTAATTTTTTTAAAACAGAACTTGTAAAATAAACTTGGTCCTCGAGAGTGTTTCCTTTTAAACAGGCTACTTACTGCAGGTAGTGAAAACATGTAACACTTACGTTGCACTTGTGGTTTTGACATTAAGAAATAGCCTAAGTTTCCAAACAGTGTTTGATCAGGATGAATAAAGGCATAAAACGAGCCCAGAGATAGCTGTCAAAATATATTACTGAGGCTTAGCCAGATGCAAAAAGCTAAGACATGAATACCAGCAATTGCAGCAGTGGAATAGAGGAGATAAAAATAGCTGGCAGACAATCCCTTTGTTCCTTGGGAGCAGCTTTTGAAACTAACCTGTAAAGGTACATGAAGAAACAGAGCAGATGAAAGCCCAGCTTAATCATGGCTTCTTTCATGTGTGATTTCAGTTGTCCTCGGTTATGGATCTCTGTGGGGTCAAATACTCCCATGTTTCCACTTGGCACCATAATGTACCTGTAAGTTAAAGAATAAAAAAACCAAACCAAACAAACAAAAAACCCCAAACAAAAAGAACAAAACAACAAAACCCAAAAATGTAATCACTGAAACATTAGGGAGTGTCAGAGCAAGAGAAAGGGGAAAGCTTGCCAAGACAGGACTTTCATCTGAAGAGTTGTTTCACAATTCAAGGTAAGGAAGTTCTGGATATTGCAGCTATCTCTGTCACTAGAACCCACAAATAATAAAAGAACAAAAAGTACTAAAAACATCAGCCTGGCTTCCCATGTATAAATGAGAGGGATTCCAGGTAATAGCCAATCCCAGTTAATTTTAATTGCTGTTCACAGTTGCTATCATGGGGAAAACTCCCACCCACAGTGGAAAGATGCATTAGATGAAAGGGACTGGAAAAGAACCTAATTTAACAAAGAATCAGTAATTTATTTAGCAAAGCAACCTCACACAGAAAACCACAAACTCCAGAGGTCACAGTGGGATGGCATAAGCCAAGACAAAGGATCTGTGTGCTGTTGCTCCTGCCCTTGTCAGAGCCACCCTGGGACACCTGAGCACAGACACTGAGGCTGACAGGGTGAGTTGGGCAGGACCAAAGATGTCAGGTTCTGGTGTCCGAACCCACATGAAAACAAAGTTGAGTGAAGCCAAGTGGAATGTAAGGAAGCATAAAACCAGCAAACCAAATGTTGATGTCCTGTGACAATTGAGCCAGCAGCATGTTCTCTTGTCAGAAGAATTTCTCAAGGGAGCACAGGGGAGCACATGAAGTTCTCACTCCAGCTGAACTCAGGCTAGAATATCACTAAGATGTTACACAGGCTCTACCTCCTGAAATCAGACTTTCTATACAGGAATTCAACTCTTTGTCTTAAAGCTGGAGCAGAAACTTGGTTTCAGAACAGAACACTTGTTCAATTTCCTTCATGTATTCCAGTGGCACCACTTGTAGTCCAAAAGGCACTTTCCCACCTCTTACAACATTCATTTCAATAACAGGAGGGGAAGGAAAGGTAACAAGCAACAGGGCAGCAGTAGGACATTGGGAAAGAAAACGTTCTGCCCACAGTTATTGTCTCTCACAGAGGCACAGAAAAGCACTGCAGCACATTTGACTAAAATCAAAGACAGTTGTGTCCCATTAAAAAAAGTTCCTGTAAAATAATTCCAGTTTGAAATAATCTTCTGAATTTGAAGTTTTTGAACGGTTGTTCTGTTTTTAGCATTATAACACAAATTATTGTCCATTTCCTGGGAATTGTAACACGTTTTATTGGAATAAAAGGAGGAACACGGACCTGGACCAATTTATCCTAGAATCAGAATGCATCATTTTCTTACATGTCTAGGATATGAGTGCCATAAAGACAGCATGCATTAATTTTGCTTTATTAAAAAAATGGTGACATTTAAATGGTTCAACTTAATTGTGCAAGCTGTGGGGCATTTCTTCCCAGAGACCCACAAGGCAGGACTGCCTATATTCTCTATCTAAGGAACTGAGCCATGGATATAATGCTGCTGGATGCTGACAAACCCAGTTCAAGACAGCTGTCATCCTCTGCACAGCAAAAAAACTTCTGCAGCAAACAAGTAAACTGTCAGCTTGAAGAAACATACACATTAGTGCCTCCAGGAATTCCATTCAGTGGAAGCTGCTACCACAGCAACTGGACACTTCCCTCAATATTTCCCGGTTTTTAAAGGGATGTAGAAGTTCTGACCAGAATTTTCAGTGAATTTTAAGGATTTTTGTTTATCCCTGTCTCAGTTTTATCTTCTTAAAGGCATCGCTAGAATCTCCTTATTTGGACCTATTCTCTCAAGGAGATCTATATAAACTTTTTTTAAAAAAGCTGAATGCTTCCCTTTGAGTTTTAAAACAAGGAGAATGCAAGACAAAACTGACTCGCTGGAGACACTACAAAATTCACCAAAAAAAGTTAAATATCATCTGAGTGTGCTGAACAGGACGGGCCAGTAGGATGTTACAATAAACATGTTGCAACTTTGGAACTCTCTCTCTCTGTTTTTGACTAATTTATCCTTCCTAGAATTTGTTTCTGATACTCTTCCAACACAAAACCTCTCTCTCCTCACTGAAATCCTTGAGAGAATTGCTAAAACTAGTACTGTGTGTAGCTGCCATGTAGTCATTGGGATGTAGGAGTGAATAAGAGGAAGAGATTAAAGAAAAGTGAATAAGGGGAAAGAGATTATCCTGCTTTCCTCTATCACTAAGACTGCAAAGCAGGGACTTCTTCAGTCTCAACAGAATTATTTTTCTTCTGTATTTCTAACCTAAATTTCCTCTCTTTTACTTTAAACCCATTACTCTTTGCGCTATCACTTCAGTTCCTAAGTAGCTGAAAAGGCTGAACCCCACACTTGCATTTGCAGGCCTCCAACTCCTTCACTAGAGATGGGATAGTCCAGGCTATCAGTGTGGGAGAAATTCCTTGATCCACTGAAAGAAGGATGGATTAGTGATACAGGCCTAATATTTTGACTTCTTATTGCCTACACTGCACACCTAAAATTAAGGAAATAATCCTGGATTTTAGAATATTCAGAATATTTATGCCACATAGGCCATATATAAAATGAGACCTGTCAACAGAAAACAGCAGTCAAAACTTACTGCCCAATATGTAGAAATAAATTTCTCATTTAAGACTCTCTCTCTGATCAGTTTTAGAAGGGAAACCAAGTGGCTACTTTAAAAATTAACATATGTACACAAAATGAAGCAGCAAAGTGGTAACCAGAAGAAGAAATTTCGACAGCTTCAAAGAAAATGCATTCTGTCTGTGGTGTCTCAGCCTTGCCTAAATGAAACATCAAACCCTAAATTTGCCAGCAGATCCCAAATGAAATAGTGCTTGCTACAGGTCACAGCTGTACATAGAGAGGGGCCAACAAAACCAGGCAAAACCATGCCCTATGTGTGTGTTTAGGCAACATTTATTAATCATAAGGTTATACTGTCTCGTGTTTCTCCAGCTTAGAAACATTTGAAGACTTTGCTGGCAGTTCTGTAGGAAACAAGGGTGATATTTATCAATATTTAAATAGCACAGCTATTTTGTCCAAGAACAACCACGTTATCAGTACAGATCAGTTGAGAGATCCTCAACTTTGTTTTAATGAGAGCTGTGAAACTTCTTGTTTAATTCTAGCAGCGACTCAACTCATCCCTGCAAACAGTTAGCCCTGGCAGGTTCAGGCAAACAAGAATTAAATCCAGCTTTCCATACCCTGTACATTTAACATAGTGACTGGAGATACTTTGTGACAAATCCACATCCAGTTTCCATCAGCTAAACCCCTGTGAAGGGTCAGTATGGCCCAAACAGAATCAGGTAAAAAGAATGTGGTTTGAACTGACAGTCCCGGTGCTGCCACGTGGAAACCCCCACTGGTAACTGAAGCATTCCCAAGGGTGGCAGCTCAGTGTACAAAGAGCAGTAACACTGACAGCTGTCCCGGGGTGAAAAGGCTGCAGGCCTTCCCAAGCACAAACCTGCAGGATGGGGGGCCCAAAGCAGACGAGGGGAAGGCACAAATCAGTAAATGAAGGGGGGGGTGCAGGGAACAACACCACAGCCCCGCGGTTTTACAACCATCAGCCATGCCACCCTAAGCACTTTGATGCTGACAGCACTATCGGGAACGGCATGAAAACATTATTAACTCTGTTTTCAGTATTGTTTCATAATCCCAAATAATCTGCTATGATTTCCTGCGAATTTGGCAATGACCCACAAATGGGGATTCCTGGGCACTAAAGAGAATGCAAGCAAAGGCCGAAAGTTTGATGTCCTTTATGCTGTTGAGTTTTTCGACCACTTTAATTACACGAAATGATGTCAGTTTTATCAATGAAGACCATTAGCAGCTCAAGAACACAACTGAAACATCTCACCATGACATATTATCCATCTTTGTACCGCACTTAAAGCTAAACTAACGGCAGTGCTAAAAGGAAAGCTCACAAACCCTTGAGCACTTACCTGTATATATTCCATGTGGCCACTGGCAGGTTAAGGAGGAAGATGAACCAGTGCAATGAAATAAGCATTAATACTGTGACAACAGCATGGCCAATCACTTCAGGCACCACCCACTGCAGAAAGGGGAAAGAGGAAAGAGTCACACGCACAAATGTAAATCCTTTGTGAAAAAGACGTCTATTTGGGATTACAATGTAATTAGAACCACGTAAAATATGAAAAACTGGCAGCAGAGGCAAGTGGTTCCATCCCAGTGGGGAGAAATTAATACCCTTCAGGGAGATTCCACACAAGTGAGCAGAAATCAAGCCCTGAGACATTGCAACAGAGTTGCTTTTCCCAAGCACTACCAACATTTCTAGAGAGGGCCTGAACGCAGCTATGCTACACAACCATTCAAGAAAGGGCACTGAGGAAGTGTACAGAACTCATTTGAAATCAGTGCAGAGAACAGTGGGTTTAGGATTTCAGATAATTAAAACCTGCACAAACAGCCTCAGGCTTGGAACAGATAAGAAAGCTGATCAATATAAAAGCTGGCATCGCTAAACTGGGTCAGCCCCTGGCAATTACACGTTCTTGGCTTGACCAGAATCCTGTACCATTCTCTCTTACATTAAGAAAAAAAAATGCCTTTAAATCAAAGTGAACACACACATGGGAAAGCCACATTGATTTAATGCTAACAGCTTTAAGCAGATTGATTTAAAATGGTACTTTTGTGATGGAATTTGCTGAAAGATGGACATCCAAAAAAAAAGACAAGCGGGCTGAAATAAGGGATTTATGCAAAATACTGCCAGTGAAGGCTCCTCAGATACCCATCACACCCCAGTGATTTGCAATGCTCAAGTGAAGGATGTGGTTTTCTCAAACCACAGCAAATGAAAAGAAGAACAATTTACTTTATTGAGCTTGGAGCAGCACGATCTAGCGTTGATGTAGTCACATTCCAGATCTGATAGTGTGATTATCTGAAGTTCAGGATAAGGAAACACTGTATGGAATTTAGAATACACAAAGATTTACTTTTAGCCAATAAACTGAGGAGAACTCTCTTCCCTGAGCCTTCTCTGCCTCGCTGTACCTTGCTCTGTCAAAGGTATATTTCAGTACCTTACAATTTGCTCCTATTTTAGACAGAAGGCTTGGCTACATTTTATCATCAGGCCAAGTAATTTCATTATATCTTCCCAAGGGCAACTGTTGCAAAAGTACTAAAGTTCAGTTCAGCCCTTAAAACAGATCAGGGAGGTAAACTCACTACTTCTAGTATCAAAATTGTTACTACAACCTTTGAAACCAAAAGTTGTAGGAGAGATTAAAGCAATTTTAAACTATCCTCACAAAATTGCGCATTCTAATCTACTTTCCCCCCACCCCACCCCCTGACATTTACAACAACATTGAATTAATTAACGCTTTGCTAGGAAATAATAGAATAACATCATTACTGAACGAACTTTCAGACTGAAATACGAATATTTCAGACAGAAAAGTCGTCTCAAAAAAGGCTTAGGATGCATGCGTGCACCTCGCCATGCTGTATCCTGTAGGGATAATGCTTCTCCTCTCCAAGGAAATGAACACTAAGAGATCCTTTTTTCCTAAAAAATGGGAAAGTTTTTCCTTTTTTTTTTCCGTTATCCAAAATTACAAAAAAATTTCAACAAACAACTTATCCTTCTAAGAGATTTTTTTTTTTTTTTCGAGTGGTTTTGCTAGAAGAACTGGGTAGACCCTGAAAAAATCCCATCAGGACTGAAAGAACGTGAACGCCAGCTCTCATTTACGGAGAAAAGTAAAGAGAAGAATTAAACCCTGCGCCTTTACACTGCAACAACGCCAACCAGCAAAGACCGCGGGCCAGCCTCTAACAAAGGAACACGGGGAATCCTGCAATAGCCGAGGAACTCGGAGCCCCGCAGGACACGGCGATCGTCCTTGCTCTGGAGCACCTCTGCCCGCTCTTCTTAGGCCCCTGCG
>VWZN01011821.1:149318-164768 GCA_013396955.1 Regulus satrapa | reverse complement strand
TGTGTGTATATATATATATATAAATGTATGTGTATATATTTGTACACACACGGTGTGTGTCTGTGTGTATATATATGCGTGCCTACATATATATATATATACACACACATATATATATATATATATGTGTGTGTGTGTGTGTGTGCATATATATGCGTAGTACATAAGTACGAGTATGTGTGTATATATACATATATATGTATGTATATGTGTATGTATGTGTGTATGTGTATATATATATATATAGATATATATAGATATATAGATATATATAGATATATAGATATATATAGATATATAGATATATATAGATATATAGATATATATAGATATATAGATATATATAGATATATAGATATATATAGATATATAGATATATATAGATATATAGATATATATAGGGCCACGGGCATGATGGTGAGCAGTCACAGGCTGGACTTGGTGATCTCAAGGGTCTTCCCCAGCCTAAATGGTCCTGCAAATGCTGCTTGTATTTGGAAACATGTACAGTGATTTTATTAAATAGCTGAGAAAAGGGAGGAAAGGCGATTGCTTCCCAAATACGTGTGGGAACAGCAGGGAAAATAGTGATTCCTTCAAGTGGCACAGTGCTGTGTCACATCTTAGGATCACCCATGGGTGATCAGAAGTGCAACGTAATTTTAAAAGCTAAATATGTATTCAATTTGATTGTTTTGTATGGAGTTATTAATTTAAATGAGGATTTGAAATCCTCCTTGCTGTGATATTTGTGACACCAGATCCTTTAGGATGATTCTTTATTTTTTTCCTCTTTTTTAAGAAGGAATCTGACTTTCTGGTAACAAAAGTTCTCGCTGCTGATTTGGAGAGTGGGGGAAGAAAGCAAATGGAGCACAGTTGTACATGAAATTTAGTGCATTTTCGCACACTTGCATAATTGGGGTTTGAAAATGAGTTGGATTAGCTGCTGTCAGAACAATAAAAAAGCTTGATAGAATTAACTTTATTAACATATAATGAACAAATATAGTTAATAGATGAACTTTATTAACATATCATGAATTAATATATGCTCATATAATGAAATATAGTTCTCTTTAATGTATACATACATATTTTCATATGTATAGTTCCATATAGTATTCTCTGAAATGTCTCGTAAAGATTAAAGTTGTTCTTATGAGAGTATCCATGCTGATTCATATAGATGGTTTCATTTTTAGGGCAGGAGATCTAAACCAAAAGGAGAATAACCAAGAGGAACCAAAACAATAAGATGGTGTGTGGGCTACAAAATCAGCTTTCTTGCTGAATAAAAGTAACAGGACTGACTGGGCAGAAGTCATCAAAGCCCCCAAGTGTGGGATTCTGCCTTTCCCCGGGAAGCAGAGCTGCCCAGTAATCTGTGCCTCAATAAGCATTTCCCATTAAATTGATAAATACTGTCTGGTGTGTTGCAAGGCAATGATTCTGGTTTTCATTTCAACTTTTAAGGGGGGCAGAATTTAAAATAGACATTATTTGGTCGAGTTATTCTGGTGAAGTAGATGACAAAGATTTTATTCCCTGCTTAAAATTCTTCATTTCAGTATCTTGCAAGTAGTAAATGTGGGCAGTATGTTGACATTGGAATTCTAGCATCTGATTTGCAGAAAACCTACAGGTGAGCCAAGATTTGTCTTCTTATCTCCTGTGTTCAAAATGTGGAATATATTAGTTTGTTCTTTTGCATTCTTTATGAAAGTTATAATTTTCTTTATCTTACCTTCATTACCAGCTGTTGAGGTTGATTGAAGCCATAAGATTGTTTCCCTCTGCTGATATATTTAATGACTCATATTTTATTGGTGCATTGGCATTACAAGATCTAGTTGTGGTTTGGGGTTTTTATGGGTTGATTTCTGGTTTGGTTTGGTTTTGTTTTAAATAAAAAGCTGCAGATTCATTGCCGTGTGTTGGGGTTTACCCTGGTGAGTTTAAAATATGAAGGAAAATAGCACCTGAGTGCAGTCCTGGGGGAGAGAGAGAGGACCCAGTAAGGCAGTAATACCTTGCTTGGTTGCTCAGCAGGACAACCACATTTTTGCTCGGGTAATTTTTAATAAAAACCTGTGTGTAAGCTTGGGAATCGAGTTCCTGTGTCCTTTTTCCACTGGGAATGACACTGTATTGATGGAAAAATCAGTTGGTGTAACCTGCTTATTTTTGTTTTTTTCAGTGTAGATTATGGACGAAGAAAAAGAAATGCCTTTAGAATACAAGTTGCGAAAGGTAGATGGGTTAATATTGTGTCCAAGATGTCAAATTCTTTGATTATGCTTTGGCTGTTAATTCTTAACGTGGTTGAACTTTTTCTTGCAGTATTTGAAATAATCAGTAATGAAAAGGAACGCGAAGATTTGGCATTTTTAGAATCTGAACATGTGGCAAAGAGAGCAAGACAACAAGAGAAAAATGAGTAAGAAGAATTTTTACCACTAGATTAATAATGCCATTGCTGTTACCGTTTCTTTAAAGCTTTCTGAGTTTGGTTTATTACATTTGGGTTGTTTCAAGGTTGCAGGTGGGTCCTTGATTTCCCTTAGGCTTGTCTTCTTCAGAAATTACCTGTAGTTATTGGAAGCTTTTTCAGCACCCAAGACAAGAAAATATTAGACCCAATCCTGATTTCTCTGTTGTAGGGAGCATACAGCCCTGAATTAGTGGACAACTTTATGGCTTCCTTGATAGTTTTCCACATAATGCCCTGCTCCTCGTGTGTTTCAGTTCCTTTGTTTTGTTCTCAGTTGTTGTTGGGTGTGAGAGATACTGGCCACATCTGAGAGGTGAGACTACCAGGCAGGCTATTCAGAGTAAATTACCAGTGGGTATGAGGTTGGAATGAAGATTTCCTGACTCCTGTCCACAATCTCGTGGAGTGTTCTGTTCTCTCTGACCTGGAGTAGATATTAAGGATCTGATGGGAAAGTAGGACACTGTTGTGGAAAGGATTGGTCTGGTTCAGCAGTGATTTGCTCCTGTTTCCCTTGGTGAACTAAGTCAGAAATGACCCTACCTCACTTTGATATGGGTCCGTCTCTCAGGCAGGTTGGCAGGTGGATCCAACTCACCACACGCTTGGAAAGGATGCAGTTTTTAACTTTTCCTAGTAGGAGATTGAGAGTGTGGGAGTCAGGAATTTCTCTCCAGCATTAGGCTACATACCATGATTATGGAGAACCACATTGTGGAAATGGCTTTTGTTTTATTTTACAGTTCTGCTCTGATAAATTAATAGTCTTTTTCTTCCTTTCCCTGTTCAGGACTACTGGAAGTAGCACAGGTGACTCTGATTATGATGATTATGCAGAAGATCTGGTAAGTTGGATTTTATTATGATGGTTTGTATTTATATAACATATGATCCTATGTTGTGAAATAGCACTTGAAGAATTTAAAAGGGGAGATAGAGATGAGATCTAGTCAGAGTTACCAATTCCAGCTGAGAATCCGTGGAGCTGCAAGGAGGCTGTTTTCTCAAGGAAAAGGAGGAACTTGTGGTGGGGAGTCATTTTTGGGAAGGCACACTGAGAGCCTGAAGGACTTGGCTATCAGATGAATGAAGTGATTGAAGGAATTGACATCTCCAACTGCTGCCAAAAGAGATGCCTGGCCATTAACAGGAGTCCTTGCAGGGTAAATTGCAAAGGCTGCTGCCCCTTCAGCCAGCACGTGTAGGTTTATATGCAGTCTTGGTTTGCAGAGGAGTGGATTGGAAGATGTATTGCCTGTTTTCTCCAGCAGGGATGATGCTGAATTATGTTTATGAAATAGTTTTCATGACTTCTAAATAGAAGTAATCCAAGTTAAAACTTGTCCTGTGCATTTTCTTTACAAATTGTAAATCTGCAGTCTACAAATCACATGAACAGTTCCCTGCTGAGCTTGTACAAGAAAGGAAATCCTGACTCTGTTCCACCCACTCCAAAAAATGACCCAGTGGAGACCTCTCCTCGTGTGAGAACAGCACCTCAAACAAGCACCCTCTCACCTGAGTCCAGAGCTGAAAGACGAATCTCTGATGATGGCTGGTTCATAGATAAAACTCCTGATGGGAAAGACTTCTTCATTGACCTTTCTGAGGATTGGGAAGGAGAGGAAAAGAAACTGATTTCTGAGGTACTTTGTGTTTCACAAACCCAAGGTGTTCTAAGTAGCTGAATGAATAGAATTGGCTCATTTCAAGCATATTTTTAGGGAAGGTAGAAAGTCACCAAATAATGAGTTTCTTCCAGAATTTTTTGAGGAAAATGTAGTTCTCAGTGTGAAGTAGGCCCAGATTAGTGCCCATACTGAGAGAAAGATGAGTGGAACATAGCTGTTATTTATTGCACTTGCCAGTGACCAGCCTACCTGGCCTGTGGCTTGCTGTAGCCACAGCATGTGGTCTTCCTTAGCCAATGGTAAAGTCTTAGTGACCCTGGGGAAAACAGAAAATTTATTTTTATTTCTTTTATCCTGTAATAGCCCTTCTCCCACATGCACTTAACCCGTGTTAGCACTGAATAACAACTTCTTACACCCCCTTGTGATTTACTGGAAATAAAAATTGTTTCCAAAGGAGTAAATACATCCATATAGTTGTATTCATGCCAAAAGTGAATTCCTCCATGGCATGCAAATAACTGGTGTCTGATTTTGGTTAGTAGTTTAGAAGGGGTTTGTCTGGTTTTGGTTTGGGTTTTTTTGCTCATTACTATGTTCTCTTAACAAAAAAAGTGACTGTTATAATTAACCCATTTAAAGATAAGGCAAATCCTAAGTAGAAAAAAGTTTCTGCAAAAAGAAGGTGTGAGTTCCTGCCTTGCTTGTCTTCATTTGTATAATTTGTTAAGCATCACAGACACACATTTTCTTCTTTGAAGTTTTTGCAGAAGTTCACTGCCTTGGAAATTTTGTGTATATAATTCTGCTTTTATGTCCTAGAAATCAACAGAATTTTCTGTCTTGGAGAGTGAAAGAAAGAAGACAAAGGGCAGGAGAGCAAAAAGAAAAAAAGGAGAATTTCCAGATGTAGATGGAGAAATTGAATCCATGTTACTTAAAAAAGGTGAGAAGTTATTTTGGTGTGTTACTCCAAACAAAGAGATGGTATTAGACCATGGAATCTGTTACCAGAGAGGTATTTTCTGATGTGCAGAGAAGTGACCCCAGGCAGTTTTTAGAAGAAATTTAGCCTTAATGTTGTACTAAAACCATATTGCAGTCCTGTGTCTACTACTAAAAAATAATAATACTCTGTGTGCTTAGCTATTTGTTTAGGCTGAGTACCTTTTGTTCAGTATTAGCAAATACATTTACACCATGGCTAAATTTGTGTCTTTTCCTCCTTAACAGTGAGAAATAAAGGGTCAGAGCTTTACCACCCTTCAGTGAAGTTTGAGGATGTAGGAGGCAATGATGAAACATTAAAGGTTAGTTAAAATGTTATTGGTGGGCTGCAGGATGCACTGAATGAAATGTGTCATGAAAAATGACCAAGAAGAAATATTGCAGAGTTCATCTGGGTGGCACTGAGGAAAGCTGCTTATACCAACAGCAACAAGGCTGTTGGTTTTTCTCTGATTAATTTTGCTGTAAGCTGTCATTGAATTCAGATTGCTAAACAGAACTTGTTTTTTATTTTACCCTGTCCATAAGAATAGCAAATTCTCATTTCTGCAGTTTAATGGAGATTTCTCTTGTTCGTAACAGGAAATATGCAAGATGCTCCTTCACATCCGTCATCCTGAGGTCTACACCCACTTAGGAGTGGTTCCACCTCGGGGCTTTCTTTTACATGGGCCACCAGGATGTGGGAAGACACTGCTGGCACAAGCAATTGCTGGGGTGAGATGGCTTCACATTTAGAGCTTCTTCCTTTTCCGAGCTACTTCTAGAGGGAGGGAGAATAATCTTCTTTCAGAACAGCTTTTCATTTTAGCCATTCTGTGATAGTCTGAAATATGTTAATCTTTACTTCTTTTGTTTGAATTCCATCTGAATCTTTACTTGATAGAACCTCATACATAAAGAGTCATAGTGACAAGGTTTGATCTGTGATTTAACTGTTTTGAGGTATTCCTAGAGCAGAGCAATACGGGCACAGATGTTTTGAGAAAGGTATACATGAAAGATAATTTTGGTTAAATTTACCATACTGTTCCTAGTCTAGACTCAACTTTGCCATATTTTATGAGGCATTACATTGATTCTGTTGGGTGACACCTGTTAAACAGCTGATTTCTGAATTCTGAAACTGAATCTTGCCTTGCCTGTGTCTTATAGATGTTTTCAGAGCACATGACACTACTGATGTTAATAGTTTGGCGTGATGGTGAAGCTGCTGTGCCACTGTTCCTGTTGTGGATGTAAATCTAAGGACTTTTAAGGGCTCTTAGTGATAACCATGGATATTTTTTTCTTTAATGCCGTTGCTCCTTAAATGTTACTGATTCTAACCTTAAATTTAGATGCATGTAAATTACTGACCTTTGTAGTGCAGATAAAGAAAATACTGATATTTGTTTCTGAAATGTTGGTTACACCCTTTTGACATTGATTCAGATGTTTTAATTTAAAAGATTTAAAAGTTATCTTTCTAATGCCTTATTGTAAAATTAATAATTTGAATAATTTGATGATATTTAATGCTTCAGTATTTGTATGCTGGAATTTAGATGTTTGAGGAAAGAAGTATGTCACAAGTGAAAAACTTAGAGGCAAAATAAATTTTATGACTGCTCTCAATTTTATTTTTTTTTTCTTAAATAAGAGATTTTCAGTAGTGCTCTTTTAGGCTAGTTATCTTCTTTGGGCACCATATGGTCTCTGGTGGCCTTGAGTCGCATAAATTAGGGTTCATTTTCTTTGATATGCAAAATTAGGGATAGTTTTATTTTATATGTCATTCCAAGAGCTTAAAATAGGCTTCACCAACCTGTAGCACTACTGTGCTACAGTCTATTAAAGTTACAGGTTTTAAAATTTATTTATTTTTTAATAGCAGAAAACTTTCTGTGAGCTTGACAAGTGTCTTATATACAGTCCTGCACAGATATCTCTCTCTGGGAGCCAAACCTGGTAGGGAATTCCTTCCACACTGCTAAGCAATGCTTTGTTACATATTTGAAGGTGGAAGATGCTGCTTACCTTTTTTTAAAATTCCTAAAGATTCTTGAGTATGTAATTTGTAGGTTTAAAAGATGTCATATTGAAAAAATATTTGTCCTCAAGGACTGCCAGCATTTCTAACCTCTGGGTGTATCATAAAATGTTCCTTGTTTCTTCCAGGAGCTTGAGCTCCCGATGCTGAAGGTGGCAGCAACAGAGATCGTGTCTGGAGTGTCGGGGGAATCTGAGCAGAAGCTGAGGGAGCTGTTTGAGCAGGCTGTGGTAAGACACCCACTGGAAATAGCTCTGTGAATTGTCTTTTTTTTTGGTAAAGATTCATACTCTGGTGGTGCTGTGGTTTGAATTTGAGTAAATGTGAGTGGGTGAATCCTTATCCTTTTACACACATGACTTGTCTCCCCTTCTGTGACCAGAATTCCATTGTACTGTCATGATGTCACAGAGCACAAAGCTTACTATTCTGAAGCCTTGACAAAAGAGGGTTCATCATAGCAATGTAAAGAGAGCCACTTAAATTATTTACCTATTTGGATCTGCTTGGCTTGATATATAAAAGAAAAAAATAAAGAGCAGTTTTCTGGTTTTTTGTTACAAGGGGTTTTTGCTAGTTTTGTATGGCATGAAATTTGAGTGAATGTGAGAGGTTTAAGGCTTTGGCAGTCTAGGTAGAAAGCAGGAAATTTGGAACAAATGTGGTAAGAGCAGGAGAAAAATTGTATTCTTGCTTTGGTGTGGCTTCTGGATGTAGTAGGAAGCAAAGAGAATGAGACAGGTTGAGATAATTTTAATTTCAAGAAATGCAGATTATTTCTGGGCTTTATGAAGTTTCTATGATTTTTTTATGGGGCTGATGTTTTATTTAATTAGGTCAATTTTCTGTTCCTGACCTCTGAGAATGTTGTGATTTTCCAACTTTATTTCATTTTTCTATTCTCCTCTGAAACTGAATGTAGGTATTTAAATATGCCCCTAAACGGGGGCGAAAAGGTTGATTGTGAAGCTGTTTGTCATGTTTCCTGTTCGTACTAAATTTTAATTTTTAGAGAGCCTTGTTAAGAAGTTGTTTAGAATAAAATTACATAGGCTATGGCAAGGAGTTTTTAGACATTACGTGTTTTGTATGTCTAGTGATCAAGGGGAGATTGCTCTAAAGGGGAGATTGCTCTAAGTGACTGTTACAGAAATAACATCTGTTGCATAAAATATGTCTAAAATAAAATCTGTTGCCTTTCTGATAGCCTCTTACATTCCCTTCAGTAGCTTTTCCCCTCAGACAGCGACCCCTCGTTATTCGGGCTCTGTGGAGTCTGCAGGGCCTTTCCCGGCGGGAAAGGGAATGACCACGAGATGGCGCAGCCGGCGCCTGGAAACACCCGGCGGGTTTTCTTCGTGGGGCTTTCTTGGAACAAGATTCCAGTGTTTTCCTTAAGCATTCCTCTGCACTGCTAGGGCTTTTCGGGAATATTATTGATCTTACATCAGCTAAGCAACGTTATTTTGGTTACACTAATTGCTAATCTGTATTATTGCTGGCTTTTGACAGAGTTCATGAAATTTTAGGACACTCGAGGGAGTTTCTCACTTCATGTTTTTGCTCTTTGAACATGGTCAGGCTCTGTAGTAGTCTGGAAGTTCCATGACCACCTACTGCTCCTTTTGTTTCATTCTGTGTGTCAGTAACGCTACTCTTGAAATTCCACAGCTCTAATGTCACTAACAAAACAAACAACAAACCAAACCAGACCTTCCTTGTGTGATTTTCATTTATGGACTTCAGCAGTCAGTCACAATGGAGTATTTAGGGAAAACATAAGGCAACACAGAGTTATATTTAAATTTTAGACATCTTAAATCTCATGCCTTAATTATTCCATAGCTTCAGATCAGTGAAGTTTCATAGTCTGGTGGCTCTCCAGATTGTCAGCAAGAACAACAGAATCGTTCCAGGACTTGACTGTAGAGCAGATTTAGAGTCATAGATCAGAAAACTCAAAACATGTCTTGCTTGTAATGCACTCTGTCAGTCAGTGTGATTTTATGATGATGACTCTTCCTTGTTCCTTAGTCCAGTGCTCCGTGTGTCCTTTTCATTGACGAGATCGATGCGATCACGCCCAAGAGAGAAGTGGCATCGAAGGACATGGAGCGCAGGATTGTAGCTCAGTTCCTGACTTGTATGGATGGTGAGTTCCAGGAACAGCTGTGCTAAAACCAGATTATAATTATCAGGCTCACTGTCTGCTCCCCTTCAGTAGTGACTTGTGCTTACTTTAGAGGAGTAGTGACAATAATTTTTCTTATTTTGACACAGTTTGCCTGGGGAATGGTGGGAAGATCATAAGAAATTTGAAGGGGCGTTCCTACAGTATTTTCACTGTGGTCTGTACAGCACTGTATAAGCCTGGCTGTTGTATAAACAGAAATAATGGGGGAACCTGTTAAATTTATTCAGAATTAATGAAACTGTTAATTTTCAAAGTTTTGCTTGATTGTGCAAAATGTAAGTTTTAGGTAGTAGAGATTGCAGATGAGCAGCAGACTGTTAATTAGTTTATCTCTGCTGACTACTATTGTGTGCTGTAGAAACAGAGTCCCACAGATACGGGAACAAAGTTTGGACAGTGAGTAGGAGTACTGACTTCCTTCCTTCCTTCTTTCCCGTAGACTTGAATAACGTGGCTGCCACTACCCAGGTCCTTGTTATTGGAGCAACAAACAGACCTGACTCCCTGGACCCTGCACTGAGGAGGGCTGGGAGATTTGACAGAGAAATTTGTTTAGGGATCCCAGATGAAAAGGCAAGAGAGAAGTATGTGTTGTGAAGTTAAACTTTCTTCTTGATTTGTTGATAAAAAAGAAAATAATGTGTAAGTTAACATATGAATTAAGGAAGAGTACTTTATTGTGTTTAGTTCTATTTGTACCTGTACACACCTGGGAGCCATCGTGGTGTGTAGAGATTGTTCACAGGTTCCAGTGGAGTAACAGGCATTCATTCATACTGTTTGTTTGTATTTGTGTTCCTGGAGGTGTAGGCTTACAGGAACTGATTGGTTCTTTTAATTTTTCCCTCCTCATGCTTTCTGGGGTTTGTTTTTTTTTTTTTCTGTGGAAGGCATGGTGGTGTTTATTTGTTTATTTATCTTAAAATGAAAAAGTTGCATAAACAGTATAAGTCCTCACAGGGTGATGATTTACAGGGTGAGTCTTGCTGAAGGCAAGATTTGAACTGCTAAGTTGTAGTTCTACAGCCTTAGGAGGTGGAGTGAGATTTGAAAGTGTACCTGGAGATCTTGCTTTACCTGGTATTTTCTTGCGCAAATTCAGGACGAGCCATTTGTTGTTCTGAACTGTTTACACTTTGACTCAATTCATTAACTACAACTCTTGTCAGACACGTTGAAAAAATCTTGAGAAACAGGCTATTATCCCTAATAAAGATTGAAAGGAGAGATAATGGAACTTGCTAATCGGGAGGGAAATTAACTTGCTAATCGGGAGATGAAATATATTATAATTTTAGAGTGTTGAAAAATTTAATCACTTGGTTTTTTCATAACTTTTCTGTAGTTACATTATTTGAGCTAGAAATAATTTGAACTAGTTTTTATTTGAACTAGAAGTATGTTACTGATCTGGACTTCCTTGGTTTGTGCTGTGTTTTAAAATATTTTAAAAGTGATACGAAGTGATATTTTGCTGTTGTATTCTTGTATTCTGCTTTCAGTGGTCAGGGAAAGATACTGAAGATTAAACCAGAGCCCTTCACACAGACTGATTTCATTTGCTTCTTACAGAATAGCTTGTTGTGGATGTTCTTCAATAAATATTTTTTTTTTAAACTGGCATGAAACAGACAGTGCAGCCTTAGGTTGTAAATAATACAAGGTTAAATGTATCAGTGGGTAACTTGTGGGCCTCTCTGTGGTACACTGAGACCCAGCCTTTCAGTTCTCAATATAAATTAAAGTTAAAAGGTGAGCCCTGATTAGTGTTGCCTGGTTGAGGCTGTTGGTTTTTATTTAAGAAGTGACAGGAAGTTTATAGCACAGTTGTGTGGGTTTCAGTGTTGGTTACTTCCTACTTGAGCAAAAACTTCCCACTGTGCTACTTTAGTTCATGTGAACTGAAAGAAACATTAAATGCTGCTTGTTTTCATGTGTTTAAAAGAAAAAAAAAAGTTGCAGCTTTTTCTCCAGCTTTATATTTTCTTTTTTGTTTCACTCACTTGATTAGAATTCTTCAGACTTTGTGTCGAAAGCTGAAGCTCCCGGAGTCGTTTGAATTCCGTCATTTGGCACGGCTGACTCCAGGCTATGTGGGGGCTGATCTGATGGCCCTGTGTCGTGAGGCAGCCATGGGCACAGTCAACAGGGTCCTGATAACAGCTGAGGAGCACCAGAGGAGACACTCACACTCTGGAGGGGACACAGCTGAAAGAAGCCCGGGCACAGGAGCAGACATCCTGCTGGAAGAGGGCTCCAGCCAACCAGAGCTTCCACCTAAGGTACGTGCTCCTTGAAGCGTGTGTTTTTAGCATCTGAAGAGTTGGGCCATTTTAGACTTATGAAAGCCATTACTCATAAATTCTCAAACATCCACAGCCAGCCCAATATTAAATTTAGATTTAGAAATGGCAGCTTCTAAGGCAGGAGCATAACTCTTAATGGCCTATATAATGGGTCTTCTGGAAAAGTGGATCTCAAACCCCAGTCCTCCTAAAAATTACATTCATGTTTTATACAAGCAAGGTGTGTTTATTCCCCTTTGTGTGTGTTGTTTTGTGTTCTAGCAGAGCAGGGTTTCAAAGAGTGGCTGTATCTCTCTTCAAAAGTGTATTGACTGTAACAGAATTTTAAAAGTTTCAGACTTGCACTGAGTATTTTGCACCCGCTGTTTGCTGTGCCGTCAGTGAAATGTCTGTGATGATGCCTGGGGCTCTTCTCCGACCTGCTAGAGTTACAGTAAGCCAAAATCTAGAAGTATTTATGCAGCCTTTGTTTGCCCTCCAGCTATGTGATTACAGTGTCTAGTGCCTGTAGCAGGTTGAGGAAGAGAGGAGCTGTTAAAGTGCAACACGACTTTTGCAGAAAATAGTATTTCAAGTACCAGAATTCTTCTCTGGCCTAAGTAACATAAAGCTTAGAGAAGCAGAACAACTTTATATTGAAATCCTTGGTCCTACTTCTCAAAATTTGGAGTCCGTGTATGTCTTCAATATGTGCAGGCCTCCTAAAGATTTGTCTGGAAATAAGTGGGCTTAAATGCACATTGCACTCAGATCCTGTTTTTAGGAGGGCTGTCAAAGAGCACTGTTGCTGTGATGACAAAAATCAGTGTAAAAAGCTGTAGTAAGCCTTTGTATTAGTGTAACATAAGCATGGTGCTCATACCTCCCAGTGCTTCCTGGGGCCTGCTGTAGCCAAAGGAAGGTGGGGAGGGGCAGGTAGTTGCAGCTTTTATCAACATCACCATGATCAAAGGGGTCATTGAGAATGAGGAAGTCTAATCCTAACAGAGCCATGTTTTGATAGCTGGCAGGAGGTTGACACAGTCTAATACAGGGTATTGTCATTAAAACCCTTGTATTATGTTTATAATGGGAAAATAAACATACAAAACCTTTAAAAATCATTCACACAATTCAAGTAAACAAACCCAGTGGTCTTGGCTATTTCAGAGTTTCTCTCAATGACTCTGTTAAGAAGAGGGAGAACTTAAAAGGAGTATCAGGCATTCTAAGCACTTGTATTTCTTTGTGGTCAGTTGTAGAGCTATTCTAGCTGAAATTGATAGGAAGTGATAACTTTTTTTCTACAGGAGTATAAAGAAAAAGTGAAACTTAACAGAGTTTTTACATTTATTTTTCTCCTTCTGGCTTACAATGAAAATCCTGGTACAGTTTTACTTGTAGTACAGTACCAGTTTGTTTTGATGCTGCCTTTCTGTATTGTGTATTAGAACGAAGATGCATTTATGTTGCAAAGACCTAAGGTTCTTTGATGGAAGATTTTCTCACTTCTCAATATGGAACTGATTGGAGAAATTGGAATATACCTCCCTTGGTCACTGTGGTCTGCAACATGGAGCAGTGCAGAAAAGCACTTTACCCTGCATCTCTGTCCTGCTTGCCCAAAGTTTATCAGGACCTGATTGCAGAATCAGGTCTAAGGAATCAGATTGAGGAAATGAGTTATCTTGAAATCAGATGGTGTTAAATGGAAGTGGATGTTCTAGACGTTTGTTAAGCGTTTTAACAGTTTATACAAAACTGAATATTCTGCAAATCATTGGAATTGTGCTGTCCAGCAGTTTTTCACTTTCTCTTGAAAGCAGTTTCTTGTTAAAATCAGAGTTAATACATTTTTGGACATTTCAGTATGGAAATAATTTTCTCCTAGTCAATGTGGGAGAAGCAGGAGGAAGAACTGGAAGGTAAAAAACATGTGCTAATTCATTTTCTGTGGTATCTAAATCAAGATTTTAGGCTCAGCTCAGTGCTTTCTACAGTGCAACCTGTTAAATGTGCATGGAGCTTCCCTGGAACATTTTTATCATTAATAGCAATGTACATATTTTATGTGTATTGTACATAATAATGTGATTGATAGTTGAAGTATGGCTTTGTAAAAGCCCTTAGGATGGTTCTGGAAGTCTAACCCAGTTGCATAATCTTTTTCTCTCCCTTTCCACGTACCGTAAGGATGAATTGCAGAGACTTTTGGATTTGCTGAAGGAGCAAGCCCCCTTGCCTGAGGAGCAGCTGCAGAAGCTGTGCATTGAGATGAATGATTTTATTGTTGCACTGTCATCAGTGCAACCCTCTGCCAAGCGAGAAGGCTTTGTCACCATCCCTGATGTGACATGGGCAGACATCGGAGCCCTGGAGGATGTTCGGGAGGAGCTGACTATGGCAATATTGGTATGTCCTGACCTTACTTCCAAAGAGCTTTTGCACTCCCCTCCCTGCAGAAAATAACACCATTTTCAATATTTATTTTTAAGGTATTAGGGGTATTTTGTTAGATCTTTATTTAAAACAGTCAAGCTTGTATAATTCACTTCAGAATTTGTTTCAAACCTGGTGTTTGTATTTAATACTTTGCTTTTTGTATTCATGCTCTCGGTGTGTTTGTATTGCTCAATCTTTAAGTATTCTAGAAGTTGTGTACCAATAACCTTGGTTATACAACTGCCACACAAAGAACTGGGGTTTACTTAGCTGGAAGATGAGCAATTTTGCTGCCAATCAGAGGGAAACTTTACATTAGCACTTTTAGGTAACTTTGGTGAATAAAATCTTTGCCTCTGAAACAGTATATTTCTCCCCTTTAGGGGTAGTTAGCAGTGCAAGATATTAAGGTGATGATCAAATCTTTATTCTTCTAGTCTATAAAAAACTGGAATCAAGAATTTGCTATAAATTATTTTTCATTCAGCTGTAACTAAAATGAAAATATTAATGTTTTCTTTATGCTAGAGATAACAATGATAATTTCTTTTTAGGCACCTGTGCGAAACCCAGAGCAGTTTAAAGCTCTGGGCCTGACTACTCCAGCTGGTGTCCTGCTTGCAGGGCCTCCAGGGTGTGGCAAAACACTGTTAGCTAAGGTAATGCATTTTCTCAACATCATGAAAAACACTGGAGAACCTTCTTGAAATTGATGGTTTTTTAGGATGGGTCTGGATCATAGTGCAAGAAGTTGACCTTTTGCACCACTTCTCATCAGAAAATTAAATTTAGGCCTTTGCACTGAAGTTATTTGATTTTTCTTGCATAATGTTACAACTTTGCTTGAATGGAGAGGGAATTCCTGCAAAACTTGAAGGAATTAAGTTGGTTAAGGAAAAAGTAGCAAAGATGAGAATAAACTCCATTGGATAACCACTTAATGGAATATTTTACTGTAACTAAATTATGTTTGGGATTACTCTGTAACTCTTACTGAAAATACTTCTGTTTTGCTCGAGCATCTCAGTTCTTACCACATCTTCATGTAAATGCAGAAAATGGTGCAAATTTTAGTTTGTTTCTCATTTTGTCTTCACCTGCTCTTATGGAGTTTGCTGTCTCTTTAACTGCCGTGGTTATTGGACATTCTTCAGCTGGTTTGGAGGGTGGGGTGTAAATCTGGAACTGCCCCATCAGAGAGGGAGAGAATACATTGCTAAATTCCCTGTTCCCCTCCCACTCTTAATTGAGTGTAATTATACTTTGTACTGTTTTCTATATTTTGCAAACAGCTGGTAACTATGTTCCTACCCTTATATTTGTTTAGCACTCCAGGCACAGAACCCAAGGCAGACATGATAAAT
>VWZN01011821.1:138608-149044 GCA_013396955.1 Regulus satrapa | reverse complement strand
TATATCTGGCTTTATCTTTTTCACAGGCTGTGGCAAACGAGTCTGGACTGAACTTCATATCTGTGGAAGGTCCTGAGCTGTTAAATATGGTATGTGCTAATCACGGGGCTTTTGTTATTTATGGAATTCTTGTCTAAAATATGGGGCAAGCAAAATTCCTGATAATTACACAACTGGTACTGGTGCAGCTGAAGTTGCCTTATTTAACCTCTCCTTCAGTTTTTTAGCCATGAAGTTGTTCCAAAAAAAAAAAAAGAAAAGTTCTGAAAATAAAAAAGTCACCTGTGTAGCTTTAATATTTATCTTAGTTTAAATTACCTGGCAGGTGGAGCCTCCTTGACTTGAAGTAGAGTTTCTAAATGACCAGCTACATACATCACTGCTTTTGTGTAGCATGGAGATTTTAAATGTCAACAGATAAAATGCTGTACTTCAAATTTTTGAAGCACTGAGTCAAGGGAATGTGTTGAGCTGAGCAAGGTGGCTGCAGCTCCCAT
The DNA here is from genome assembly GCA_013396955.1 of Regulus satrapa. NCBI lineage: Eukaryota > Metazoa > Chordata > Aves > Passeriformes > Regulidae > Regulus > Regulus satrapa. The sequence goes on along the minus strand of VWZN01011821.1, from coordinate 148,547 downwards.
CTGGGGAGGCCATTATCAGTCATGTGGAAGCTGAAACCCACTTACTGGATTTGATTGATCTCTTCCCAGACATTTGTATATGTTTACTACAAGTACTGATACAGGCAGGAAATACAACACTTAAGTTAAGGAGGAGCCCAGCTTCCTTGTGGAATGCAGAGAAAATGGTTGGCTGTGGTTCAGAGACTGTGTTAACATATAAATTGTATCAAAACATGTTTGTTTGGGAAAATTAAGTGTTTGCATTTGCAACTTTGTAGCCCCTGTTCCTACAATTCACCATTCAAAGTGAAGTTCTGTCTGACTTTTCAGTTCCCTGCCACCAAGCTCCTGTCTTTGGGCAACAATTTTATGAACTTCAGATGTTTATTGTGTTCATGTTGCTCACTGGGTTTGTTTATGAGCAGCTGAACAACAGGGTCCTTAATTAAGACTGTATTTGTTAATTCTTAACACCAAAATGATGGCAAGTTAGAGTCACTGCCCAGAAAAAAGGAATTCTGTTAAACTCTGAATGTACTGCAAATTGTGAAAAGTCAGCTAGTGACAGTTCCTGTGTAAATCATGGTCAGTAAGGAAACAGAGATAAGAGACTGTTGCCCAAAAAAAACCAGGTTAGTAGGTTGCATTTCTCCCTTGCAAAGTACCTTAAATAGTGTTTAAAACGATCAGGATTTTTTTCCAAGCAAAATCTCGGTGTCTTACATTGTTTCAATGTTGTTTTTCTCATTTTTTTTAGTATGTTGGTGAAAGTGAACGTGCTGTACGTCAGGTATTCCAGCGTGCCAGGAATTCAGCCCCCTGTGTTATATTCTTTGATGAAGTTGATGCTTTGTGCCCTCGGAGATCTGACCGTGAAGTGAGTCTGCCTTGAGATATCTCTACAAATAAATGCTCTCAGTTACAGCTTCTGGGACATTGCAGGCAACAGAAGTACCCACAAGGGTATCTCCCAATAAAAGCAATCCACCTGGCTTTTATTTGAGGGAAAAGTGTTGCTCAGGTTTTATAAAGCTTAATACTTTTTTTTGTATGCATATATAGAAAAAATATCCAGAGAAATTCAGGTTAAGCTGTTGAGTTTGGTTACAGTATGTCACTACTATGGAATTACTATTTACCTCTCAGTGGCTCACCTGCTTAAAATGCTGCTTCAGAAGTTCCAATATTTAAGAACTCTTTTCCCTCAAAAAATGGTTGAGAAATGTTGTGTCTTCTTGTTGCGGTAGGTATCAGAACAACTGGTACAAATATTTATATGTATTTCTTTAAGTGAGTCCTTTAGTTTTGATGGGAAAGAAAAGGTTTGCCGTGTGTTGAAATACATGGGAAGTGTGTAGATAGCATGAATTTGGGATGGAGATGTACTAAGAATATGAGAATCTATGAGAACTATGAGAATATGAGAAAAGGAATCCCCACTGCAGCTACACTGAAAGTGTGAAAAAGAAACCTTTTCTTTGAGAAATACTTCAGTGCAGGGAGTTAGGAGATCTTTTGTTTCTTTTACCTTGAAATACTCGGGTTTCCACTGTTTCTTTGGTTTTGTTGACAAATTTCTCCTTCCAAAGTCAGGAGCCAGTGTGCGGGTAGTGAACCAGCTCCTCACCGAGATGGATGGGCTGGAGAATCGGCAGCAGGTTTTCATTATGGCTGCCACAAACCGGCCAGGTAAGGACCCACAAGTCAGAAACAAGAAATCAGACCTCCTTGGTTATCTTTTAACAAAATCATCTGTTCCTAAATAATTGAATTCTGTAACTAAGCCTATTTTGTACTTAAAATTATAGTGTCTGTTCAAAGCTTTTCTGATCAGTTAATCTGTTCTGTGTTCATGTGGTACTGTGAGATAAAGCAATCTCTTTAAAATGTGTCTCACTTAGCACCTGGTACCATTGCTGTTAAAATGCTTTGAAAGACCTTTGACTGCTGTGGATTGTCTCCTTGCAATGTAGAAGCAGAAAAGAGAGAAAATGTTTTGTTTTTCTTTTTGACTGCTTAAATTGATTTTCTATCCAAAGCAGCCCTCTAGTTTTCTGCTGTCTTTTTTTTTCTATCTCTGTTTTGTTTGTTTGTTTGCTTTGTGTTATGGAGGTCCTGTGTTATATAGATAGCTAGAAACTTGTCTGTCCTGAATTTGAATTCCATGTAGAAGCTGTGGGTTGTGAGCAGAGCAATTTGTTGTCAGATTAGAAAGAAGCAAACACGAAGGTGTTGCCCTTCCGTGGTTGTGAGCATTTTTCTGAATATTGGAACTGAAATTAAATACAGGGTTACAAGTCTGTCTTGGTAAAACCATACTGGAGTGGGTACTGGCATTCTGGAAAGAGCCTTTGCACCTAGAACAGGTATTTGGCAAATTCCTACTTACAGTGAGACAGGGGTATTTCTTACCTGCATGTGTTAAGTAAGGACAAGAGTTTTGCTGAGAAATGGCTTAGCAGGAAAAATAGTAGCATGGCGATTTTGGATATAATTTGGAAGGCAGGAAAGTTTAAATACTTGATATTGCTTGTGTTCTATAAATTTAGGAAAATTTGGTCTGAAATTATCTATAATAGGCAACTATGAGGTGGGGTTTATTTTCCAATGGTCAAAAGCTTCAAAGATTTTGAGGAGGATCTTCCTATGTGATAAAGTATGAGCAGTAGGGACTTAAATCTCTCCCTGCTTGTACAAATGCTTTGACTTAAAGTGACAGGTTTTCCTTGCATGAGCTTGCTGGGCCTGAGTTATCTAATGCAATGCAGAGTAGAAAATAAGGTTATACTAAGTATAGATGCAGGAGTGTTGGTGGGAGTGTCATCAAGTTGCCTTAGAAAAGAAAACTCTCCCTAAATTAGTTGTGCTATTGCAGGCATTTGTATCAAGCAGCCCAATTTGCAAGTGTTTCTCAAGGGCTTCATATCTAATTACTGACTCATCATTATCTCTGACTGATTGCTTGGGTTGGGAATTCCAGCACTTGTGAAGTGAGGAAACATCCATCTGTACTTCCTGCAGTGCCTCCTCAGCTGGTTGTGCCAAGCCAAGCCTATTCTGGGCTGCTCCGTCTCACTGTTCTGAGCTGAGCATTCCTCTCCTGGAGGCAGCTGAGTGCAAGCACTCCAGCAGCTTCACCAAGGCCAGGTTAGGGTAAATACTGCTCAGATGTTAATTTCAAAATGTAAATATTTACGTGTGGCAGGCTTGTGTTAATTCCTTGATTTAGATTTACACTGATTCTGTGCTTGCTTACAGGTCTGATTTTCATGTGTACATGAAATAGACACCTGTTCAATAGTTTATTCCCCTCTCTATAATTATGCCTTATACTAGGTGCATTTTTACCCTTATGGGGTTAGAAAGTACCTCTGGAAAGGCTTGGGGATCTTTTTTTTTTTCCCCTTCAGTTTTAAAAAGTCACTATTGCCTTTTTCAGCTGCAGTGGCAGATGTACTGTTTGACCATGCAGGAATAGCTAAAATTACAAAACTTTACCAAATAATGAGGTTTGGGCTCATATTTGAGGGCAGCTGCAATATGTGTAAGGCATGAAATCAGCAGTATTAGTCGGTGACATTGGTGAAAAAAGGGGATTTGAGTTAAAAATGCCAAATGTACAGAAAATTCAAAGGCAGGGATATGAAATACAATTAATTTCTATTTATGGAACTTGAAGATGTATTCATATCCTTAAATTTGTTGATTTTTTTCTCAATTAAAAATACAAAGATTTGTTTTGCCAACATTAATAAAGCAATTTTTTTCAGTTTGGATAGTATGGATGTCTTGCTTCAGAAGGACTGTGTGTATGAATAACATTTTGGATAAGTTTAGACCATAAGTTTTTCCTGTGATATCTGCTTTTGTCAGTATGAGGAAATAGAGTTTCACCAGAAGAATTTCCACAGAAGTTGTGGTTAGCTTGGGGTAACTGATTCTTCTCTCCTGTAGTTTGTTCCCTGCTCATGGGGCCTAGGAGGAGGCAGCGTTCACTGGATGAAGTTCTGCTGGTAAAGCACTCTTAACCACCTTAAGAGTGCAAATCTCAAGCAGAAACCTCTAGGATAGGCATGGCTACTCTATTGAAGTAGTTCCCCAAACAGTTAAAGTTGTGGTGCCTGAAAAGGTTTTTAAATCTTTGTAAGAAAGATTTTTCTGTCATAGTTGTGGTGAGTAGAGGTGCTGCTGGGGAGGGGAGTTGTGTAATGGAAATCTAAATAATAGATGTCTGCCAGCAGAACTTCTGCAGTCTTCCACTGAGCTAGTGCTGTGAAGTGTGAGATCTCATGGTTTTTAATTAATGTTAGGATCATTTCTTGGGAAATGACTTTTCAAGATGCTTCTGTTTTTGGAGTCATTGCATGTGTGGTAGCTTTGATAGCTGATTGCTGGTGCTGTTCATGACTGCTGTGTTTGTTGTCAGCATTGTAGCTTGAAATCATTGTGCAGCAGGAAGAGTCTTCTCTCATAAGTTATTATTACTGTTGTTATTATTATTGCTGTTATTACTATTATTGTTGTTGTTATTATTTAGGAGTAGTTGCAGTTAGGATGGCAGTGGCTCAATGACTTTTGCCATCAGGGTATGTTCCTGGCACAGTTGTTCCAGGGAGGTGCTGGCACCAGGGACAAGGTATTACTCTGAAAGGGTGGTAGTTTATCCCCCCATGGCTGAAGACTGTAAAATTCTCTTTTACATAGCCTTTGAACACTTAAAAGGCTTTAAATCCCAGTCTGGCAAAAGGCTAGGCACAATAGATTGGTTCCTTTGTTTATCATCTGCAATCTGCAAGTGGTAATTCTTATTCTGGCAGTGTTGAAAAAAGCCTTTGATGTGCCCTAAAAAGCAGGATATTTGGATGTTTTTTGCACTTATTCAATGACTTTGAATGTCCTCTGCAGATATTTCTTGACTCCTTCTAAATTAGCAGGGCTGCAGTATTCCCAACTCAATCTCTTTCCACCTAAATGCAGAATCAATGTCAGACTTTGTCTGAAGAGGATTAAACTTTCAAAGCACTCAATATCATTTGAGAGAGGAGGGGAAAAAACAGAGGCCAAAATGTCATGTCTTGTTAGCACCTTTATGGGTCAGAATAATTATATTCTTTTCTAGCCTCCTTCCTTCCCCGAATTCAAGAGTAAATACTACACAACTGCCAAACATTACTGTTGAATGAAATCTATAATTTCCCACAATTTTCTAGCTACTAGTTTAAATTTCAGGATGGGATACTGCTGCTTTCTGCTCTTTTACTTCCCCAGGCATCAGCAGCATTTCCCCTGAGGGTCTAGGGAAAACTGTGTGTGACATGAGGAAACAGACAAGACAGTGATGTTACGCTGGACATAAATTGTGATGATGTCTTGTTTTTATTCAGAGCCTCTTTCTTAAATTAATTCTTGCAAAATTCCTCTTCTGCTGTTACCTTTCAGCGCAATCCTAGTTTCAGTGAGTTCTATTTTTGTTAGCAAGTTTATTTTCATTTTTTTAGGGCTATTCACCTGAACCACATGTTTTGAAACACAATAAAAAATAATCACCAGTCTTTAACAATAGTTACAGTTTGGGTTTGGGCATTGTTTATGCTTTTACCTGTTTATACATGTTGCTGAGTTAAAGGCAAGATAAGATCTAAGAAAAGCACTTAATACATGAGGCATGGAACAATTTCTTGCATAATAGTTCTAATTCACACAATAATATTTCTGCATTTCAGCAGCCCTTGAGTGTTGAGTGCATCTTTCACAGTAACTTCAGTTGTTAAGTGCAACATTCACCCAGAGTCTCAGAAAACCTTTTAGGCCTTCTGAGCCTGCATTTCAGAACATCACAAATGGGAGGGCCTAGACCTTGTGTACTTCAAATACATTTTTAAAAGCTGGAGTGAGAATGTGGGAGAAATTTGGTGGACTCACACAACAGCTGTCATTGCACTGACGTTCTGTGAATGTGCTTGGCTCCTGTACAGTTGAGATAAGATGTGAATAATCAACTGGAAATGAATGTGAGACTAAGAGATCCTATTATAGAACAATAGAATGTCACTGTATAGGAATTCATGCACAGATACTTTCTGTGGAACGTAATGATTCTGTAAAAATTCGCTATGCTGCTCTTCAAACTACTGCAAACTGAAATGTGACATAATTCTCTAGAGGTTAGTGCCCGTTTGAACCCTTAAAAACAAAGCAAGGAATGGATGTACTGTAAATATCTTCTCATCATAATTTTGTCAAATTATTTGGAAAATTATGCTACTGTGTTCTAATGACAATCAACACCATTGACCACTTCAGAAAAGCAGGAAATTATTAACTGGACATTTCTCCCAATAGAAGTATATTCTGTCTGTGAGACAGCTGCTTGGAAAAGGAGTGCTGTGTTTTATCACATTTCCATGCTTCACTTTCCTTCCAACTTGAGGATAATGACAGGCTTTGGAAGAGGTATCTGCAGTAACTACCTTAATTTCATTAAAATGGTAAATGTATCTAAAATGAGTTGACTCTCTTCTGTTTAGATAAGTTTTAAGAGAATAGATACGGAGAGAGTGTTATGATTTACCAGGGTGGAATGCTTTGAAATTCCTTAAAGGGGGTATCTTATTCAGTTCTTTAAAATGGATGTGAAGTGCATCTAATGAGTGACAAGTAAATACTAATCAATGAGTAAATACTAATTATCTGGGTTATATGACTTGAGTTTTCAAGAACTTCAGGCCCAGGTCTGAACCAGAAGAATGAAATGAGTTGATTCATGAGGAGATGGGAAGTGTAGATCTGTGTTTCAGACTTTGGTGTGGTCTTGTTGCTGTAAACCACCATTCCTGCAGCTTATCTAGTTCTGTCAGTTGTGGTAACTTTTTGGATGCAGGCAGTGTGATCATTTCCATACCAAAAGATGAGTGCAACTTCAGACCACGTTGCTGTCTTCATATTGTTGGACAAATAGCAAGTACCATGTTCTCAGCGTGCAAAATGCAAACAGTATTTTCCATAGTAAGCTTAATATTTTAAAATACTATTTAATACTTTATTTTTGGAATGTTAGAATGGGGAAATCAACAAGTGCCTGGTGTTGTAATGCATGTCCTCTGGAGAGTGTTTCGGTCTTTGTAACAGATCCTTTGAGTGAACTTTGTCATCTTCTATTAATAAAGTGACAAGTAACACAGAAACAGGAAAAAGCACTTGTGTCAAAAGCAAGACAAAGTGTCTTCTGGAACAATGCACAGATATAGAAGTAACATGTTTTTTTCTGTGCCTGCCATGGCAGGGATTCTGCTTAACCCTTGTTTCATCTGGTCTGGACTAAATTAATACAAGTAATTCCTTTTTTGTTTCCCTCAACCTTCTCATCACACTTGGAGTAGCTGATTTTTCTTCCATACCTGGCTTCTGCCCATGACTGCTGTATCCTAAGGGAAAAAATGCTTTTGTCCAAGAAAAAGATAATGGAGTTGTCCTTTAAGCATAACTGAGAGAGCAACTTGAACAAAAACCATGAGCATCTTTAAAAAGTGGATGATACTGTGGTAGGATCAGGTAGTTCAGGTGTTAACAGAGTTAAGCAAACTTTTTTCATTTGCAAAAAAGGAGTCGTTTTACTTCCCTGCTACTGTTTTAAGCCTTGGGTGGTGTCCGTTTTCTTTAAAACATCTGTACAGTAAAGATTAGCAGCTTCACTTTTTCCAGTCCTTCACTTTTAACATACAGGAAGTGCAGCAGTTTGTCTGTTAGCTCCCTTTTGTCAGGAGGGCAGAGCCCGTGCAGGGTGGTGGCAGCTTCACTGGGAGGCCTTGATAATTTCCAGCTTCAGACTTAGATGGAACTATCAACTGTCAATTTTGGGAGAGGTTCTTGCAGTAGCTACCTCACACATTCATACAGTTTATATACTTTAAAATAGTCTGTTATAGTAAAGGTATAGATTACTTTTTATCTTCTATGAGTGCTTCTGTGACTTTGCTGCTCACGTTACCGTGGCATGGAGGATATATCAGAGAGTTGCAGAATCATTTAGGTTGGAAAAGACCTCAAAGGTCATGGAGTCTACCTGTTAACCCAGCACTGCTGAGTCTACCACTAAACCATGTCCCCAGGTGCCACATCTACAGGTCTTTTTAGTAGCTCCAGGGATGGTGACTCCGTAGAATTCCTTCGTGAACCAGAGCAATTAATACCATTATTGGGTTTTGGTAGATGGGAAAATGGGGCATCAAGAAGCATTGAGAAACATAATGCAGGCAGTTTGTACTGAAATACAGACAGGAATTGAGGCCTTTTCCAGGTTATATGCCCTGTCTGTATCTCTTGTTATACCAACAGTCAGTATTTATATCCTGACTTACTTTGTGTACATTTGGTATCGAAGCCTGTGGTACTAAAAGGCTGCTACACATTGCTGTTACACTTAAGCTTTGAATGGTTTTCTAGAAACGTGTTAATAATGATAATTTTTGTTTTCTTACTTCTCTACACATAATGAATTCAGAGTCTGTAGTTCTCCCTGGGAAACAAATTCTGTACTTTGCAGCTATCTTTGGTAGTTTCCTGGGTTTCCTGTTTTACCATTCAGATAACCATTATGTAGTAGAAATGCAAATGACCAATAAAATTAAATTTGCATATGGATGGTTGTGATTGGCCCTGTGTCCTTGTTATGCTTGACTTATCATTGTCTCTTTGGGTAGAGCTCCTTCCAGTAGATCAAACTGCTAATAATTGATGTCCAGTTCCTCAGCAAAAATGTTCTAATTCTGTATTGCCAAATATAGAGTTGTCTTCTTATCTGAAGAGATGAAACTGGTATTTATGAGCCCTCATTGATAGATATGACTTAATTGTACTGGGTGTTAAAGACTTGTTGACAAAAATGAAACATTTTCAATTGTCTCCTTTAATGCTCGGAGCTTCAGTCTTGGCACAAATGCTCCTTTGAGTCTTGATACAAATATGCATATATTCCTTATGTTCCTAAGGGTGCATCTCATTTCTGGAATAATTCTTTTCTATTTTTCCCCTCCCCAAGATATAATTGACCCAGCTATCCTGCGTCCTGGTAGGCTGGATAAAACACTCTATGTGGGCTTGCCACCACCTGAAGATCGACTTGCTATTTTAAAGACCATCACCAAAGTGAGTATTTGGAAATGTATCCTTAATCTTGAAGCTTGGTGGAATGATGTAAGACAAATTAAATGTTACAAAGAACTGCCAGATCCTGTCTCATGAAACAGTTTCAGCTATTCCATGAGGTCATAAAAATAATTGCTCAGCTTATCTGCTGTTAAATTTGCTCTGGGACTGCAAGGGGCTGATGAATCTTGAGTAAAGCCAAACCTGTTAAACACAGAAGTTGCTGCCTTTATAGTCACAGTTTGAATAGATTTAATTAGAAGATTCCTATCTGAGTGAGTAATGGGCCTAGAAGTGTTTTGTAAGCTTTTTTTGGGGGGTTCCAGACATTCAGCAGAATGATTCACAAGCTCCATCTTATTTGCTCAGCAGTACTTGTGACACCTAATTGGCTTTAGGATTAAAAGAAGCTTGTGATGATCGAGGTTGTAGGTTAAAGAAAATGTGAAAATGTAAAATCTGTGCCTTCATGGGTCTTCCCTGTGATGGACAGCACAATCTGCTACTTCAGAGATTTGGATTATAGAATTTTGTGTGAGTGTTTCTCCAAGTAGGGCACAGGAGGAATCAAGGCCTTTGAAAAGAACATAAAAAGCATTATGAATTACTTGGATATTTCCTACTTTTTTTCCCAGTAGATCAACATTGATAGTTAAGACTGGGTATTTTTTCAGATGTTTTTTTGAGCTGCAAAAGAGACAAAATCTTTACTATAGAGGAAAGATAGCATTATGAGAAGTCTGGCAAAAATTGCTTAGTATATTTGTAATAAAAGATAATCCAGATTTGTGTAATCTTAAAGCTGTGTACAGG
>VWZN01011821.1:93942-134411 GCA_013396955.1 Regulus satrapa | reverse complement strand
ACTATTGATGCAGTTTTGAGCAACTCCTTTTTGTAATGGTGAGGGATTTAATCTGAATCTTTCATAAGATTTATAAAAAAAAGAAGTTATGTTCCTAAGAAGCACAGTATTAATCAACCCTTTGGCATTTTCAAAAATGCTGAATGGGGGTTTTTGACTCTTCCCTTGTTTCTCATTAATTTGATCTTAATTCATGGCTAAAATCTGCAGAGCATCACTCCATAATGAAGGTTGCAGACTGTGTAATCATCAGGCCTCTTTGCAGCGTTCTTAAAATGAACTTTGTGACAGCACAACCAAATTGTAATGTCATTTTTAGTGTCTTGTGTTTCTGTATGCCATCAGCAAAGGAGAAATTTATCCCCAAATAACCTGTTGTTTGTATCCTAGAGGGGCAGACCTTTCAGCTCTCGTGCGTGAGGCTTCCATTTGTGCCTTGAGACAGGAAATGGCCCTGCAGAATACTCAAAGCAAGAGGGGTAAGAAAGCTTTAAAAATAAAAACTTAACTGAATAGTGACAAGATAAATGAAATATAAAGTATTTAAAGTAGCTGAAGACAAGCATAAGGCTGTGAAAGCTGTGCATTATTGATTTATTGACTTCTGAGCCAAACCAAAATTAATTCACAAAAAGGATTATAGGGCAAGGTGCAGGAAAAATAGTTATGCTAGAAGTTAGAATAATTGTTATTTTTAAAGAACTGAAAGTTGTAACCTTAAAGAAAAGTTTCTGTTAAATGATTATGTAAACTGATTATTTTCTAGACTAAATACCCTTTTGCCAGTTTTCCCTGTCACTACCAAAGACTAATTATGCTGACGTATTTGGAGGAGGGTTGTAAACTGCTCATTCCCTGATTTCCTACCTTTGGCACCCAGCTGTGTTGTGTAACTGAACACGTACATCCAGCACTGATGGAGTTGGGAAAATCTCAGTGCCACTTTTGATCTTTGGTGTTTAGCTCATCAGTGCCTCTTGCCAGGACTTTAACAGGCAGTTATAAATTAATTCAAATACAATCTCTGCCCTTTCATTATCTGTCTGAACTGCTGGTTTAAGTTGTATTTTCCTGGGGATTCTTAAATTATAGATTGAAACTTTTATATAAGATGTCTGTTTAAATTTTTTTCCCAGTAATTTTGTTTGTTGTTTTACCCCTAAGTCAAAATGCAAACTTACGATGGAATTGTGACTTTTCAGATTATGTACTTGGAAAATATTGTAGGCTTTCATTATGCCCTGATTTCTAAGGGCAACATTGCTATTTTAATGGCTTTAAATGATCTTTTTTGATGTAGCACCTATCCAGTCTTGTCTGGTTTTTAGCAACAGTAGTTATCAGAACAGTGTTTGTATTCCCTGTTCTGAGGCAACAAACATGTTCAACTAGAGGAGGAAGAAAACCCCGAGCTATAAAAACCTTCTCTACCCACTTTGCTTGCTGTAGCTAGTAAAACTCTTGATTTGAGGTAGAAATATCTGAGTTTATCCTGGTCATTTCTATAATTGTTCAGGATACAGCAGGCTTTATTCAAAGCTGTTCATCCCTTGAATTCAGCCTTCACAGTTAGGATTGCAGCCTAAGCACTGACTGTGTGAATGTGTAGGCAGCCAGCAAGTCCATCATGTATGTACAGCTTGATTTGCATGCTTAGAGCAGCTGCTCGCTTGGACTGTCTCTGAGTTTCCAAGACCTCAGCCCTGATTGGTATGAAAACATGTGAGGTGGTTTCTGATTAGAAACCCATTCATTTTTATCTTCAAGGTAAGACTGGGGATTTTCTTTGTTCAGTGTTGAGCAGGACGCGCTCAGCTGCCTCCCCTCCCACGCTCTGCTTGGCTGTGGATGGCTGCTGAGTGTCCTCCTCAGTCAGTCCTTTGCAATCAGGGCTGCTCCTTTCTCTTCTGGACAAACTGTTGCAAGTTCTTGTTATACCTGATATTTTCCCTCTGGAATAAAGTCAGGGGTGTGGTTATTTTAACACTCAGCAGTGGTTCGCTTGAAGGTACTTTTAGAAAGTGAAATGAAAATGTATCCTTTTTGTGATATTTCTTAGGAGGATTCAGAAATTCTACTGCCAACCTGAACAGGCCTAGGCAAGTTGATCATGTTAGTCACTATGGTCTGAGAATTGCCAGAGACAGAAGATTGTAGGGGAGATTCCTTACACTTGGGCAAATTTCCACTTTCATGAAGTACCCCTGGATTTCCTCAGCATTGGCCCGGCTCTGACTGCCCACAAAGGTTCACTGTCATTTGCAAACTTGGAGTTTCACTTCTGCCTCCCTTTTCCCTCCCTGATCCTAAGCAGAGACTCTATGAGACTTGTTCGAGCAGTTAAGAGCAAATAGTTTTAACAAGGGAGAATAAAGTTCATCTTTGCAGTTGAATTTGAAAAGCAAGATCTGGTCCTTGTTTGATAGGAACCACCTATCCCTCACTCATCTATGTAAACAGGAAAACACCAATTTCATCTTTAGAGTTTTCAGTACATTGTCTTCTTTTTAAAAGATTGTACCTGTTGATATACTTAACTACTTTAATTTATCAACATAAATTGTTTTAAACAGTAAAATACTGGTACCTGTTTATTCAGACTAAATGGTTTTGTCATCAGAAATTGAGGCAAAGTTTGTTAATGCAAGTAGCCAAGGTCTAGATTACTCACAGCTACATTTTCTACATGATCAAGCTCTGGGCAAGCTTTTAGCCCATAATAAGCATGAAGTAGTCTAACTTACTTGCAGTGAGAGGTCAGCTACCTAGCAGGAGATTTTCTCCCTCCCTATAGCATTGTCACAGTTTGATTAAAAATTACACGCTTAAAAACAAAAGTGAAAGCGAAATTAAATTCTCGTAGCTTCATTTTATTGTTTTATGGAGTTTTAATGACTCAGTCTAAAAGTAATCTATTTTCTGGGAGAGTCCAAAGTTGAACCTTTTTCTTACTGGAAATAGCCTTTCCTTTGGGAAATAGGTTAAATTCATGATATTTTAAGCTTGCATCTTCAAGTTTCCCAGGTATAACTTTAAATGGTAATAGAAATGTTGAAAGTGAGCTCCTGAGAAGTGAGATGAGAGTGCAGTGAGGTTTAGTTTAGTTCAGTGAACTTTAACCTTAATCTTTACCTTTAACACAGGTAATAATAACTGTAGGCTATTTGCTCTTCTGCTTAATACCTTGGACAAGATATATGTCATTTTTTAATTTAGTATCTTCCATTTGCTGTTTAGTCTTTCACTATAGCAGCAGATGATTTTTGTTCAACTTGGACTCAAAGTATATTAATGTTAAGAGGTTTTTTTCATGTTGGTACATCCCACTTCATGTGGCAGAGGTGGAAATAACAGAATAATCACCCTAATGAAAGAGATGAAAAGAATATACCAAACACGACTACTGTTTGTATTTCTTTCATATCTGATACTTGTGTATAGTGTTAGCTGGTAATTAATCTTTGTGTAGTGGCATCTTGGGATTCTTAAATCCAGACTAAACAAGGTACTTGCTTGTGACAGCAGAGGAATCCACAGTTTATTTAAGGTATGTTTCCGTTTTAACGTACTATGAAAACCTGTTCAAAAGGTTGTTATTAGGATAATTACTGTGGATAGCTGCATTGAGGTCAAAAAGGCAGTTTGCATAAACTTAAACACAGGGAGTTGGAGCAGTGAAAGCTTTCATCACTTCTGGGTAAGGCCAGAGAATTCAATGATATTAAGCCAGTTATTTAGAAATTGGGTATAATTGGAATTAACAGCAAAATGTTTTCTAGATAATTCTTAAATAACAGAAGTTTAATATTGAATTTATGTTAAAAAAAAAAGCCCAGAAGTGGAAGCAGCACAATTTGAGAGATTCACTTCCAGAAAGATTAAGGGAATTCAGTTAGTTAGGTTTCTTGAATGCTGCCTTGAAATACGTGCAACAGTCGATTGTCTCTTGTCTGCAATTTTAGTAATTTACTGTGCTTTTTTCTGTAAGGACAAATCAAGATTTGTCGTAAACACTTTGAAGAAGCTTTTAGGAAAGTGAAGTCTTCAGTGTCCAAACAGGTAAGCTAATATTCCAGTATGAAGGCTCATTACTGCCTTGGGAAGGACACCCTTCTGATGCTGGAGCCTGCTGGGAATGGTTAAGGTTGCAGCATATTTAGATGGATTTTAAACTGACACTACCCCTTTCTGCTTTAAACAAACCTGCTGTTTGTGTTAAGGTTAGAAGTTAAAGCCTCCCTTTTCAGTTGCAAACAATGCTTACTTAGCAAGATATCAAGGTTATTTTTTAGCGTGGTGCCTCCGACTTCATTGACATTCCCAGATTGATTATTAACCTGCCCTAAGCTCTTACAGCTGCTGAGTTTTCAGTTAGAAATTGAGGCCTTTAGAGTGAAACACATCCTGCCACAACCTTTCCTCCCCCATGATGATGGCACACAAAGATGTTCAACATTTTCTGTTCATGTGCGAGAGATGGAAAGTTGAGATGGGACGTAAAACACACTTTATCATCTTAGTTATTTCTTATCACTCTTTTCATTCGTTGGATTTGTCAAGGAAGTTCGTTGTAAATGTTTCCTTATGCCCTTTTCCTTTTAATGACCGAAAGAAAAACTGTTCAATCAATTACTATAATTTTGAAGTTAATATATAGGAATTGCTGTTATTGCAGAGCTTGTGTATAGGTCCCCTTGAGTTGCAGCCAGAACACATTAATATATTCACATTTCACACTAGTCAGAGAGAAGTTAGTTAAGTGTTTTCTTTCATTATTACTATATTCTAATGGTCAGTGACCTTTCATAAAACTTAAAAGTGATCTGTGGCTCCAAGAACCTTTAAAGATGATGTTGGTTGTTGTTTCCCCTTTGCTAATCACTAAACAAACAGCCACAAAAATTTTAAACATCTCCTCTAACATCACAATGACTATTAAGTATTAGAACATATTCCTTCTGGTTAACCAAAAATGTTATTCTGCATCTCAAGGGCAGCTTAAATGTCACATGTCTGAGAGTCCCATATTTCAGTTATATTTATCTGAAGACTTTTCAGTTAGATATTTCAAAATATCTTTTGCAGTACAAGATACTTATCTCCCATTTCCAGATGCCACTTCCTATCTGCTAGACAAATTCAGTCTAACAAAAACTCTAGAGACCTTGCTTATGAGTACTGGAAAATCTTTTAAAAAGGCTTAAAAAGCTGCATCTTACTGATCTAATGCATCTGCCTTTCCTATCCCAGATAGACATCTGTTTGGTTTGATTAGTTGACTCAGAAGAAACAAAAAACAATTCTTAGAACTGTGGACAGACATCACCTTCTGAAGCCAGTTAGTTCAGTGGGAGTATTCTGTTCCTCAAAACTCTCATTTTGAGTGAGGGTTAAGGAACAGTTAAGTTAGACTAGCAAAGGATGATCTTGTCTGTTCATTGTGCAGAACTAGATGGGGGAGGAAAATGTCAATTCAGCAGCTCCTGTGGCAGAGAGGGCAGTGCCTCCTCAGTGAAGCTGCCACCTACCCTGGCATGGCAACAGGAGCTGTAAGAACTCTGCCTGAGGCCTCTGGGAATTACACACCATTGGTGACTTCCCTGGAGAACCACATTTATGAACCAGGGTAGCGGGGGGGTTTGCCTTATTTAGGTTTTTGTTTGTAAATGTTTTAAAATGCAGCTAGTGACTCATAGAGCTGGTTTGTTTCACTTCCTTAAATAATAGACAAAGTCACTTTTAAATATTGTGTAATTTTTTACCACTGTCTGAGGTATTTTTCCTCTTCTCTTGGCATTGATAGGATCAAATAATGTATGAAGAGCTGCATCAGTCGCTGTGCAGGTGATACATTTGGACAATTTCCAAAAGAGACTAACTCTGCACTGGTGAAGAGTTCTGCAGTTCCTGTGCCTGTTTCCAAGAGGCAGGTTGGAAAGAAGCTGTACTAAATCCATCTCTCAACTTTTTATACTGCACCTGAACAAGAGTTCATCACAACCTACTGCTTTAAAGCATCCTTAATTTAACTGTCTCCAGAATAAAAGACACAATACTTGCTTCCTTTTTACAAACATTTATGTTTTCCAAATGAGTGCTTTCAGTGATAAAAAGCTAATACTATTCTGATCTGAGGCACAGGCTAGCCCTTCCAAGTGTTTACACTGCTCAAATAGCTGTTTTCAACCAGAGAAAATTGCTCTGTTTCCCAGAACAAGGACACTGAAAGAAGCAGTGGGAAGACAGAGCTGTGAAAGTAAGCTGGGAGAGTGCTGCACTGGATGTTATCACACCATTAATCACGAATTTTCCAAGTACACATGATTGTGGCAGCACAGGTTCTCAGAGCTTGCTAACAGCTTCCTTCCACCTTACCAAAATAAACTGCCCACAGATGGCAAGCTGGGAGGGTTACCTAGGAGAGAGTAAAGTTTGGAAATTGGAAAAGTGCTATGATACTATGATTCAACCTAGGAAACATTTGAGTTAAGAGGTATTTAACAAACTAGAACTTAATTATATTTCCTAAGCAGATACATTTTCAGGCTGGAGAAGTATCCAAGTTAAGACAAAACACTGAAAAGTGACAGACTATGAAACCTACAAGCCTTCAGAGAAAAACCCCAAAGAAATAGTTTTTGTAAGTAACATCTAATCTGTAAGCATCCCTCCCCCCACTTATTTAAACACTGAAGAGGGAGATCATTTAATCTCCTAGTTGAATTCATTTAAACAAATATCCTGATTTTAAGACCGACCTTGATAGAGAATAGTTAGTACCTTACATCTTAAATTCTTCCCAGAACTGCCAGCTAACAAGAAATCTTACTGCACCTTTTTACCCAGAGATACATTTGAAGATTATCACATGCAACTTATCACCACAGACTTGCATTTTAAAAATAGTGACACTCATGGCAGCTTGCTCTTACCACTGGGATTTTTGCTCAACATGGGATGACATTCCTTCCCTCTCCTACAGAAACTGGAGCCTCAGTGACTCAAATTCTGACTCATAAGACTAACAAATTAAGTCCCTGTATATAAAGCAGAGGATGATGATGTGCCTGCTTTTAATTGTAAATCAGGCTTGAAGCTTCAGCTATGATTCCCAGAAATCCAAGATGAGGCACCATCATTTTCAATCAATACCAGGATGGAAGGAAACCAGTGATCATCTGGTTCAACCTTTCTTGGCAAAAAACAGTCTAGACAAGACAGCCCAGCACCCTGTCCAGCTACATCTCACAAATGTCTGACATTGTGGGATCCACCACTTCCCAAGGGACACTTTTCACAAAGAGAACAATCAACTAGTGGAGTAGTTTTCCATATTTCCAATTGGAAGTGCCCCTTACCCTTCATCTTTTCCACGTCACTCTTATAAAAAGGGAATCTCCATCTTCTTTGTAGCCAGCCCTGGAACACGGTGATAAGTTCTCTCCCTAAGCTTTGTTTTCTCAAGGCTGCACAAACACAGTTCTCTCAGTCTTAGCTCATAATACTACAACAGAATAATAACAATGATACACAATTCATTTGAGTGGCTGAGTAGACCAAGGGAAAGAATAAGTGATGTCTCCTTTATGGATAGAGAAAGTTCCTGCTACCACACATGAGGATAGCTGCAGATTATGAGCTTAGGCAGGAGTGGAGTCCTGAAGCCCTGACATATCCACCTAAGAATTTTCCTTTCCTTTTATGATGATATTCCCATGTATGTATGGAGCAAGAAAGCAAAGGAGTTACTCACAAGGCAAGATAAGGGAGGAGATGCTAACAAGGAGCAGTAGTAGCACTACAGTCTTGTCAAGAGTGCCAGCACAAAATAGGTTTATTATTCAGGGTGTCTCATGATTATCCTTCCTAACAGGTGACAGAGGAAGTAGGGCGTGGAAGGGTTTGAATGCACAAGAAAGTCTGAAGTTAAGGCAGAAGGCAGAAAAAGCCAGGTCAGTCAAGTGTCCAGATCCTGTCTGCTGACCTTGACTGGGTCTATGTGCAGCAAGGAGCAGGCAGGGGGAGGCAGCATGAATTCCATTTGCCTGCTCACACAGGAGTGTTGCACCCACACTGCTCCTTGTGGGAAATTCTGCTTAGGCTATAGTATGCATCACTAAAAAGAACAATGATCCTTTGTACACAGAAAATGGGAACTGCTTTAAGGAACGAGCCTTTTCAGCCAATAGAGACAAATATTTCATTCTGCATATGCAGCTACCACCCCTTCTAGCAGAGACATGTCTCGAGGTCTTGCCTCCAGTCATCCTGTTTCTGCTGTGACAAGATCAAGAAATTGTTCACCATGCCATTCTCCTCTCCCTTTTCCTGAGGCTAGCAACATATCAAAACCACAAAAATGATCCTGTCCCAGAGCAAATGCTAAGTTAAGCTTGGATGGGGGAGAGGCAGTGCAGAGGACTGTCAAAAAGAGAAAAGAAAAATGCTGTCTTCATTCTTGGCTGAATAGGAAACTTCCTCCACATCTTTATCCTGACTAAAATCTTTTAGGTTTGATTGTGAAATAGAAGATTTGCTAAAGAAAAGATAGCTGCATGGAGTTGCAGGTTGCTGTGCTAAAGGCAGATCCACATGATTCAGACACACCTATTTATCAGATTGTTTTCCTAGGACCTTGCAGAAGCAATGCTGGCAGACCCAGAAGTGGCTCCTTGCCTTGCAGTGTGCAAGCTAAACAGCAGAACTTGCTTTACTGTAAGTCTTTTGAGACTTCCAAATTACAGGGGAGTACACTTTCCAAAAGCTGTGCCAAACTACTTACACAAGGTTGCTGCTTCAAAGTCACTCTGCTCCCCTTAGTCCAACAGGAGCAGGGCAGTCTGTAGCATTGATGTTATCACCTGTTGAACCTCATCATTAAATAAGGAATGACCAACTTTAAGCTCTGCTGTGGCATGCCAGTGCATCTGATGGAAGGAATAATGTTAGGAAAGTGCATCTGATGGAAGGAATAAAGTCAGGAAGGCAGAGGTGAGCCACTGACCTCAGCATCTGAGAGTGGCCACTTATCATGAACAGATCCAGGTCTCAACACCTGGAAACCTTTGTCTTACCTGCTCACTGAATGAGTTCACCAGAGGAGTTCCAAGACACACAGCTGGAAATCTCAGCTGCCCTCTGATTCCAGGGAGGGAGCCCTACCCTGGGTCTCTGCAACCAGACAGATGCAGCCATTTAGCATGGTAATGTTGGGAAGCAGACAGGTTCAACAGCAGATCCAGAATGCCAGAGGCAAGGGTTGTTCTGAAAGAGGAGTATACCCACGCCTGTCCTGTGGGAAAACTAATGCCTAGTACAATCAGATTCCAGGATGCATTACTTATTCCACTTAAGCAGCTCCAGATAATTGGGGGCAGGGAGTGTTAAAAGCCATGCAAGGAAATTTATTCTGAAAACTGCAAAAAAGCCCTGAAGATTGTGAGCTCTGCACAATTTAACTGCAGCTAAAATATTTGGACGACAGCTAAAACTCCTGACTGATCTCCCTTAAAGGAGATGTTTTTCAAACTGAAAGGAACAATCCCTAATAAACATGTAGAAAACCAAAGTTAATTCATTCCATCTGAACAGATTAAAGAAACCCCAAAAACAATTGGGTTAACTGTCAGGGTTCACTGGTTAGTCAAAGCTCTCTCCAACTTTCACATAAAATGTTTCAAATATTATACTTACCCCTTTCTGCCAGATCTATTTTAATTGTATTAAAGAAAATATTTAATTCCTTATAAAAGATGGTTCATATTTGTTTTTTTGGGTTTTTTTTTAATGTTAATGTTTCATATTTCTATGTCATGCCTTTGGAGTAAGCACAATGACATAGAACTTAAATTCACTGTTTGTTTAGAATATACTAAACAAGTCAAGTGGGGCCAGCTGGTCCTGCTTTTACCAGTAGCTCAGAAATGCTTCTGTTTTTTAGGGATTAGCAATTTTAGGGATGAACTGGTTACCTGATCTGCTTTTGGCAATTCTTACTTCTGAAGGCAGCTGCTAAAGCTTTTTATGTATTACACAGGAATTCTATGTATTCTATGTAATTCTGTTCTATGACAAGGGTCACTACCAATGCTTGCAAGAATCAGACCATTGTTCAGTTCCAAACTTAAATCTCACTGGCTTAGATTAACCTAATACAGTAAAATTGTTCTCCAATAGGTAGCCAGTAGCAGATGTTTCAGAAAGATTATAGCAAACACAGAATTCTCCACTATTCAGAATATTCATTCCCTCAGAATTCTCTACTTTTCAGTTCTTCCTGAAGTAAAAATAATGTATTTATAATTTGAGTTGGAAGGGAAAATCATAGTCGAAACACCTTAAAGCAACACTTGCAATCTTAAACAAGAAAGATTGCAAGTTCAGCCCTGTTTAAAAGCAGGTATTCCATGAAGCAGCTAAGTAAGACTAACCATAAAGTTTTTACTCTGAACTCTGCTTATCTTAGATATTCATGCAGGATAACTGAATTTCTTAACTTTAGCTCTTAACCATAAAAGTTTGTAGACACTTTCCATTCTTTATGGAGCTAGGATAATATCACTCTGTTTCTTAAAGTATCTTTGGTGTTGATGATTTAAGTGGCTTTAAAAGGAACTGGTTTGCAACTTCTTAATCTTTACAAGTATTTGAACCCAGGTCAGTTTTCCTCTGAGTAGGGAGGAAAGGCATTTAGTTATTCTTTACAGGTTATCTATATCACCACTCAACAGAAAGGTCTCACATCTGCTTTAGAAATACCAAATTTCTCCAAAGCTTAAGTCCTTCAGCATAAGGGGACCAATCAAAAATTCACCAGCATTACTTTCATCTTTGCTTTTTAATTACACATAAAAACACTGGACAAAGTCTATTTTGACATTACGCTCCACCCTGAGCAACACCCTGGCTGCCTCGCAGGTTATGGGCATAATAAAGTCACTCTGTAGGTGGCCTGCAGACTTTCATACCACTTCTGTTGCTGAGCCACAGGCAAGGGCAACACTTAAACAGGACATTAAAACAACACCACAGTCGAGACCAAGTTAAGATGTACCAGCACAATCTTTTCAGGCACTCACCTTTTCAAAACAAACAAACAAACACCCCAAAATACAGGAGCTGAAGGCATCTAAGATTCAGTCACAGCAGCTACAACTTCAACCTTCCACAGATGCCATCTTTCAGATGAATGCAGAACATGCCACAGAGCCACCATTTGAGATTTAGGGGTGATTTGTAGCCAGCTGTGACTGCTCAAAGCCATCATCCGTGCGTTAGAGGGTAGAAGGCAAATCTACTGTGCTGATGTATAGAAAGGTTCTTCACTGTCCAGCAAGTCTATCTGTTCCCAGTGAAAAATTTCCTAAGCAGGAAGTTTGCTATCACCACCTCTCACCACATTTTAATATGTAAGAAAGAAGTATTTATGGAGGGTACTGCAGGTTTAGGGGGAAAAAAAACCACCAAACAAGATTATTTAACAGCCTTTCTGTGTACAGAAATGACTAATGTGCCAATATTGTCAGTGGTTGTAGCTAGACTTGTTTGCAAGTGTCTGTTTCAATCCGTTCACTTTTCCATAAGAGTCAAATTTCCACACGAGTGTAAATATTTATATTTAAAACCACAGTAACATGGTAATAATTATTCTTGGAAGATCAGAAAACCCCCAAACTCTGTAAGAATACTTTTCCAACATGAAATCCCACACCAGGAATATTAAGTTACCTAACTGCCACCTGCTCACGCTACCTGCAACAGCAGCAGCTCAGGCAGTAGGTGCTACTCCTGCAGTTGGCAAAACCCTTGAATTCCCCACTTTCTTTTTTTTTGAAAGTCACAGAAGCCATCTCAAAGATACCAGTTTTGTTGTGATAGATTTAAGGTAGTCTCAGTGGAAAAGGTGGAACTTTAAAAGGATACATATTTAAACAAAAGCAGACTGAACATTTCTGTGCAAATTTAGTTCTTCCAACCATCAGTTCAAAAACACTTTCAACAGAATGTTTAAGTTAACAAATCAAGTTACCTTCGAATTAACAAGTACAGCATTTTAAACCTAGTCATCTAAATAGCATGTTGAGGGCAGTATACTACACTGAAAACTTTTAAACTGTTATGAGTCAGACAGACATTTTATATGGACTTAACACCTAAAGTAAATTCTGTAATAAAGTGATTTTGCATTATGCATATAACACTGATCCTTAGGCAAACAGAGACACGTTAAACCAATGAATCGGAGGGCTGTGAGGAATGTTATAGCTGGTAGGAGTCTGCTACAAAATCCTTGAGGATGCATTGCTATGTTGCTGTATATCTTAACTCAGGACACAGGTGAACAGCTTTAGCAGGAAACCTTTATACCAGCCACTTTAAAGCAAGCAGACATTTCCAAGTTTTTTGGTTGCCAGAAGTTTAATCTTGCTTCACTTCACCCTTTAATTGCCTTTTCATGCGTGAATATGGGCTGATTGTGTCATCCATCACGAAGTCATACAGTACTTTTATCCAAGAGTTATACTGGGGCAGGTTGTCATAGTATTCAGCTGCTATTTTCTTCACCTGAAGGAGAGATATGAGGTTTATTTACTGGTGATATTAACATCGGTTGTGACAACTTTACAACCCAGTAAAGTGTAACAGCACAGGAAGTTTTCATTCCAGAAGTTAGATCCTACAGGAAAGGCCACAATGTGAACAGTCCTTGAAAGAAAAAGCAATTCCCAGGTTACTAAGTAAATCTCCTGTGAAGTTTGTGGAGCTGGCCAGAACAAACTCAGCTAACTCTCCAAAGTCCCTTCACCATGCTACCTACGGGATGATGTGGCTCACAAAGCAAGTGGTTTGCTTGCTACTCAAAGTGTGTGACTCAAATACACAAGGAACAGTAAAAAGGATGTTTTAAGTTCTAGGAAGAACTGTTTAACACAACTATTTTTTACATGTACTTTCAAATCCCAGTACTCGGAAGAAAAAAGGCATTTTTTTCTGAGGAATATTTTGTTTCTGAAGACAGACTTTAAACAATGAATATAAACTGCTTCCTTCCAAAGACTCTGTTCTCAGATACAAGTGAACTAGATCACTATTGGAACTGAGAGCAGCAAGTTCAGTTAGGGGCCTGTACTGCTGTTTAGGGTCAACCACTTAAAGCCTTAAAAAAGTGAACAGAGCAAAAAGGATTTTTCACCAAATTCCATAACTTTAGCCCAAAGAACAGTATCAATCTGTATAAGCAGCAAACAAAGCCAAGGTATTGACACGGCTGGTTTGAAGGTAAAGCTTGTTTAGAAAGCTTTCATCACACCTCTAGAACAGTGCACCTAGGCAATGTGCTTTTAATCAACAGTAATAACTCTCAGCTATTCCTCTCAGTGCTGAGGAATCAAGCGTTCAGTACGTTAGCACACGGCACAGCAGAGTCCAATCCAATTAAATGCACTGTTCCAAAAGAAGGCTTTGTTTTCTTATCAGAGCTGGGGATTACGAGTTCTGCAGCAGAAATCGGTATCTACCCCTAGAATCAAATATTTGGAAAAATTCATGCCCTATTATAGCTAAAGTACCTGCCCAAGAAATGCAGGTTCACAGCGCAGACCCAAGCATCAGAGGTGACTTAGAGCAACTTCTGCTGTATTTGGAAGATTTAAATCTATTAATAAGAGTAATCATCTTAAAAAAAAAAAAAAGAAACAAAAAAAACCCCAAAAACCAAACCAAAACAAAAAACCAACAAAACAAAAAAAACCCCACAAAGCCTCAACAAACCAATTGCATGATCTACCCGCCCTGGTAAAGTGCTGGCATAGTTATTTCAGCTGCAGCTCTACCACTGACAGCAGAAATACCGATCAAGTTTAGACTCCACCAGATCCTACAAGGCCAAGTGCATTACCAAAGCTGTAAGACTGACATCACAGCTGCTGTCAAATTGCAAATTTAGCGTCCGATGAAAAAATGAAGATTCAGATGTAACCCCGAAGCCCGCATTCCCATGCTTCAATGGGGAAACACGGATACAGTGAGAAAAGAAGCTCCTGCCTCTAAAAAGCAAAGGCTGAAGTGAGGAGAAACTTCACCTCTGCTACTCTTGCAGCATTACAGGTCTAAGTCCTGGCTTAGAACTCTTAGTTCTGCCTGTCCTACACTGCCAACGTACAGCTGATACTTCTTTAGGGTTCAAAGGCTCTTGCTAGAGGAAACTGAATTGCTGCAGACTAGAGAAGTTATTAAACATTTGTCAGCAGTACAACAAACATTAACAGTACCTCAAACCCTCTCTTTTCCCCCACCAGAGCATGTCCCTGATAGAGGAGACTGAAGGATAAGCACACATTACAGTACTGCCCTTAACATTTCAATGACAGAGATAACAAATCTCCAGAGTTATCTGCAACCGCTTAACTCGTTTTTTGCATACTTGCAAGCAGGAATTCAGAAGACAGGTTGTAATTACAGAAAACTAAAGTTAGTGCAAAGCTAAGATGTGTTCCCTCCCCTCTCCTTTTTGGAAGGGGATTGACCAGCAGCAAGCTGAAAGCTTGTTCAGGGTACCACTAAAATGCTAAATAATTACCTCCTTCATCACTCAACTTCTATTCTGAGGGGTTTGGGTTTTTTGGTTTTTTTTAATCTCCCAACTTCCATTCTTCTGTCAGTGTTTTACCTTATTTTCATGTTAAAGTCGGTCTTAATTTAAGAAAAAGTAATAACCTTAGAAGTTAACTTACCAGTGGAAGACTCTTGCCAGGAATATTAGGGAAGTCATGATGTTCATTGTGATAGCCAACATTAAAAGTGAGCAAATTAAGTGGCCCATAGTAGGAATAGGTCTCATGTCCTTTTAAAAACATGTAATGTTCAGCTATGAAGTGTCCCGAAATTGGGTGCAACCCAAGACCAAGTACTGAACCAGCAAGCATGTAAAAAATTGATTTGACTCCCCATAAATAATATATTACCACGTCAAAGGTGAGCTGAGCCAATAAATTGATTATTTCAAGTCGACTAATGGGTTTAGGATTGATGCAAAGAGGTCTAATGGCATAGAAAAAAGGCTGCAGAACAATCCATATGAACTTCCTAAACCGGGTGCAGAAAAACCAGCCTTCAAAGTTGGTAGGAATATCCACATCGATGCCGTCACCGCCTAAGTAACGATGATGATCCATGTGGTATCTCTTGAAGGATATGGAGTAGGGGAGACCAAGAGGGAGGTTGGCAAATATTCCAAACCATCGATTCCACATGGCTTTGCAGTTGCCAAAGGCACTGTTGTGGGAGATCTCGTGAATAGCCAGAGTCATGGAGTGGCTAATGCAGCTTCCAAAAACGTAAGCCCAGAAGACCACCCATTTCCAATCCAAGTCTTTAACCAGATAGAATGCAGTCAACTGCGCCAGAACCATCAGCACAACCACCCAGATCAGGTTGTAGTCTGGCTTCATCAATGCTTTTATCTCTGGATGTTTAGCTAGATGGGGAAACATTAAATGGAAAATAAGTTATTTCAAAGCTCTCCTCGCAGCCAACTATCCCGATCAGATTACGGTTTTTTCTTCCCTTTGTCCCAATTAGCAGCTGTCTGTAAAGGTAATGAAAATGCGTGACCTTTCCACTTGTGATATTTACTGCTATAATGAATCATTTGCAGTCGAGTCATTTTAGCACTTTCACGTTGCTCAGCAACTAGACACGTTGGCATACACGAGTACCACATCCAGCCTCCTCAGGAAGGAAATGGCTCTGAGCCGGCAACCCACCCGTAACTCACAAGGGCTCACGGAGGCTCAGCCCCGGGTTTAACGCCGCTATCCGCCGCCCCCGGACTCGGGTGTCGCGGTGACCTCAGCGCCCAGCGGGCCCGACAGCGCCTTCTGGCCCGTCCCGCTGGCAGGNCTCCTCAGAGCCCTCCTCAGAGCCACCCTCAGAGTCAGTCACCCTTAGAGCCCTCCTCAGAGCCCTCCTCAGAGCCACCCTCAGAGTCAGTCACCCTTAGAGCCCTCCTCAGAGCCCTCCTCAGAGCCACCCTCAGAGTCAGTCACCCTTAGAGCCCTCCTCAGAGCCCTCCTCAGAGCCACCCTCAGAGTCAGTCACCCTTAGAGCCCTCCTCAGAGCCCTCCTCAGAGCCACCCTCAGAGTCAGTCACCCTTAGAGCCCTCCTCAGAGCCCTCCTCAGAGCCACCCTCAGAGTCAGTCACCCTTAGAGCCCTCCTCAGAGCCCTCCTCAGAGCCACCCTCAGAGTCAGTCACCCTTAGAGCCCTCCTCAGAGCCCTCCTCAGAGCCACCCTCAGAGTCAGTCACCCTTAGAGCCCTCCTCAGAGCCCTCCTCAGAGCCACCCTCAGAGTCAGTCACCCTTAGAGCCCTCCTCAGAGCCCTCCTCAGAGCCACCCTCAGAGTCAGTCACCCTTAGAGCCCTCCTCAGAGCCCTCCTCAGAGCCACCCTCAGAGTCAGTCACCCTTAGAGCCCTCCTCAGAGCCCTCCTCAGAGCCACCCTCAGAGTCACCCACAGAGCTGCCCTCAGAGTCGCCCTCAGAGCGGGGCCCGCGCTGCCGCCAGCAGCGGGAGCAGCAATCCAAGGTCCTAAACCCGCGTTCCCGTGAGCTGCTGTCCTGGCCTGACCCCGTGCTTACAGACCCCTGCCTAAAGGTACTGAACTACAACTCCAAACTCCTGTACCAAAGTCTCCGGTTCCTTCCCTTTTTGTAATAAGATATTTGAAGAACTTCTTTGACAGACTTCTCTGTCAGAACTTACCTCCACTTAATCTGTCACTGCATGTATTTGTCATAAAACACTGACTGTGGGCAGTTCAGCACGAATGATTACCCTATGTAGAAGCTGAACTACTACTTGCTTGGAATTTTAGTTGTCCACTCATAATAATCTAAGTCAGTGGACCAAAAATTCACTCAAATTAATCTAAATCAGCAGTAGTAATAAAAACAATGGAGGCTGCTATCACAAAGTAAATAATACCTTATCTCTTCAATGGAGTATTAGTATCTCAAGGTTATGATTCATCACTTAAAATTTATTAGTAATAAGGAGTACAAAAGATGTACTTATGCCTACAAGCTGCTCGAAGTCCTACGTGAAACAGGGCTTTTGGAGGGGAAATTAAATCCCTACTTGGAAACGTTTGCAATGTGAAGTACTGGACAAAACACAGGATCTATAAAATGTAATACTTTTGTGAATAGTTTGGTTTGCATGCATTTTAATTAGTGCACATTAGGGTGGGATTTAGAAGTCAATGCAGCCAGGAGGTGAGACACGGAGAAGGTTTTGCTCAGCCTTTCCCTCCTTAGTCACAGAATCTGAATTGTGAAAACTGGGGCAGCAGAAGAGGCAAAGCAGATGTCTCGATTTCATCGAGGCACTGTGACCTTGCCAGGTTTACTTTTTGGTCGGTGACCATTTCACAATAAACCAAGAAGTTTTGGGCTTGCCAGTGCAGCAGCTGACTGCAGAATCGCCAGGGTCACAAGTGTTTCACTCAGCACTCCAAACACCACGTGTAACATTTCTGACAGCATTCCCTTCTGGTTGGAGTTCAAATATTAGCACTGCTATCCATCATTGTGCTAAACACCTCCTCATCCATGATGGGAAAGGATCCTGCCAAAAGAAGGAGGGTGGCAGCCTGTGACAGGAGCACCAGCACATCAGCACACAGAGGCAGGTTTACAGCACTACAAACATATACAGGTTTGCAAATGGTCATGGATTTCACTAGGGCAATCAAACAGAAAATCCCAAACATTCCAGAGCAGTTAAATAATATTTAAATAAACTATATCTATATAAAAAAAAGGAAAGCTTTGGACAATTTAATTGCCCAAGTGTACTGGGAGAGCAAAGTGTCTTTACTATTTAGTCACTGATAATCACTCTGGTTTAAGCAGTCTATGTAACAAAACCATTTTATTAGGTCCTCAGCAAGCCAACAGATTTTGTTATCTGATGTTTTCCATTCCAGAGACACTGAGATCCAATATCTACTCTGTCTTCAGCTGGAACAAAGCTTGAACAAAAGCCCTGGAATGTTCACTCACACATAAACCAAAGCAAGAACTGCATCCTTAGAACGGGGAAGGTGAAATCCAGGAAGGAGCACTGCAAGAGTGGAGAGCACACGGACGAGCGAGCTGGCCCAGGTACAGTGCCAAAGCAGGAAATTCAACTGAATAATTCACAACTAGCAGACACGTTGCTGTAAAATAATCCAATCTGCAATTTACTGAATTTACTTATTGCTACAGTAACTATCACTGTAATTTGCTAGTAACTCTCTTAAAACCATCAGGAACACCGAGGAATCAGGGAATCCCCTCCTGTGCTGAGACAATTCCACTATATCCTAGATCATCATCCTGTTTTCAAGAGGATCTTGATACTGAAAATTCCTTCGGCAATTCTAGTGCTCCCCACAATTCACTGTTAGAAGATCTGGGTAAGAACACTCAATTTCTCTTCAATTGTGTCTTACCTTTTACATTTAGAAGTTACACACAGGCATCCTCTGTAGCATTAATGAATTTGGTGATTAACGTGCAATGCCGAGTATCACGAACTGACGGAGTTCCATTTGTTTCCCTCTGTTCTTTAACCTGTGAAATGTATCTTTTTAAGCAGGCAGTCTTTCCTCCTTCAGCACATCCACCTGTAATATCCATTAGCCCAGGTTTGGAGGGCCCTTACATACTGGAGTTACATAGAAGCTGTTCAATTTGGGAAGCAAGACCTTGTCCCAAACAGTTTTTCCCTCAAAAAAGTACCACTAGGGTATCTTTTGCTCTCATTTTCACCATGCTCACTAGGTACACACATTTGTGGGAAAAAAAAAAAAACCCACAAAAAAACCAAAACAAAACAAAAAACCCAAAAAACCTACCCCAAAACAAAACCCCCAACCTTACTATGAAACAAAAAGCAGTTTCTAAGCAAGTGCTATTTTTAGAAAAATAGTAAAGTTGGCCTCAGTAGCTTTAAATGATTTTAAGAAACAAAATATAAGACACTTAAAATTGCTTTCCCTGTCAGCTCTGACCTTTCTTTCAGTTTCTGCCCTTGACACAAGTACTCAAACTGAACAGTGGCTGCAAATAAATAAATTTTTCATGTAATTTTGCAAACTACATCTCAGTCTCTCGGGTTTAAGGCTCTCCCTTGAACAGATGACACAATCAGTAATCACTGCTTTGAGGCTGATACACCAACTCACGTAAATGTGCCCAGGCACTGAGAGTGAAGAGATGCCATTTTACTGCAGGTGATTCATCAGCTTAATATATTGCAAAATTAATCACTTTTATTTAACAAGGGACAATATGGTGTCAGAAATTCAAGTTCCAGCTATCTGTCCGAACAATTACTTCATTCTGTTTTTTCCATGTGTGTATTTTCCTGGTGTACACTCCAGCCAAGAGCCATCTGATGTTTCCCTCTCCGGCACGCGAAACAGAAAACACCAGTGTACCTTTCCTGGGGAATTCTTCAAAGCTGCCTTGCAACCATCCCCTCTACCCCTTAAGTTTCACGGGCCTCATTCCATTTCCCTGTCAGCACACGAAGGAGAGCAGGATGCACCTGCAATCCTGGAGCACATGATACTTCCTTGAGCAGAAGGTTCCAACTTGGCACCACTCCCAGAGAACATTTCCCATAACAATTGGCTTTTGTTTTCCAGTTCAGTTTGTGACCAGCCAGAGATTCCCCAACACATCCAGAAATGTTACTCTGGAGTAACCTGAAACGATTTGTATACTGGGGTGGTGGGGAGGGGGAAATTGTTTGTATATTCTAGACATTAATAAAGAAACTAAAGTGAAAAATATTCAAAATGTATGACTACACCTTTTCAGTAAATGCAGTTCACAAGTTTATACTTGTTCAGAAGTATTTAACCACAAGTAGCTGGGAATTAGTCCATTACAGGAATTTTTTATCACGAAAAACCATTCAATGAATTTGTATCACACAGTAATTCTAGCTACCGTGCTGACCCTTTGACTCAAAACTGTTTTTTAAAAATTAAGGTACATGCCAGTATTTTTAAGCTGAATAGCAGGTATCCATCTCCAAGACAGATTTACCTGTAAAAAACATTCTGAGCTGTAGAAAACAAGTACAAGCAAACGCTCCTTCAACAGTTTGAGTCTGCTCTCAGACAGCCTTTTATCATTTCCTTGATGCTTAACATTTTATTTTTTTTTAAAGACTCAAACTACTTGAGAATTTTATTGGAAAGCTAAATGTCTGTCAAATGTTAGGCATTTACTTCTGGTATGAGCTACTATGTTTTAAAAGTAAAAATTGTAGCTGAAGTTTTAGGGGAAAATGTCAGTTTTCCATGATTATATATCTGACCAGACAACTTCTGATTTGTTTGGTGCTTTAACTACAGCCATTAGGTTATGCTGACAGCCACACAAAATGAACTTGCACTTTAACCCACAGCAGTAATATCAAAAAAAACCACAGCTACAAATGCAGCGTTTGCATTTTCAGTGCCATACCAAGTTGAATTCAGAACCACGTAAAGACAAAGCAGCAGCTGGTTAAGAAAGAAAACGTAAGTCAAATTATAAAGCTACATAGTTTAGTACATTAAAACAAATCCAAAGACAATGGTATTTTGTATAAGATTCCAAAAATATACAGATGGCAGGGGGAGAATAATCACTGTACACAACTCTGAGGTGGTTAAAGTGACCAGAGAGACTGAACAGTGCAAGACATGCTTTTCCAGTTACAAGCTCAAAACAGAAGTGCAAAAGAAATTAAAGCTCTGTCTGAAGTGATTTACCTTTTAGGATGAGGAAAGCTCAGAATATCGTCATCAGTGTTACAGAGAAATTTCCACCCCATCCCCAACACAGACACACAGAATAGTTTAAGTTTTTTTCCATAATACAGCATTTCACTCAAATGATGTCCCCGGAGCTTGGTGACTCCAGGGACAACTTGCAGGTGTTCGGTGTTGGCCTACGACCCAAGTGATGCACAGGCAGCCTCTCCATTCTCCAGCTTTGGCTAACAAGAAATCCCTGCCTTCCAGGCAGGGCGAGCGGCAGCCACAGAGCCCCAGCTCAGCCGCTCCTGCCGCTCACCTCCCCAGACCACCTCGCTGCAAGGAAGCCGCCGTGCTGAAAGCAGAGACTGAGGAACGAAGGAATTGCTTGACAGGTCTCTGTGCTCTCTCCCAGAGTTTGGAACAGTTTCAGGCAAGTGCTTTTGGCAGGCTGACTAAGCTGTACATGCATCTATCCATGCAAATGCAGAATATGGCTCCCAAGACCTAGAATCAGGGTGTGTGCATGTGAAGACTGGATAGAAGGCCCTTCCGTGGAAGTTTACAAAAATATATAGTCAGTACTGTAGCTTAAGAAGTCAGTTTTACTCATTACAGAGAACCCCAAAAAGTATTAACTACTTTTCAGACATTCCAGACAAGGTCACTTGTAACAAAAAAAGGTCAAGTTCTCAAAAACAAGGTTTTAAAAGCAGATCTTTCCTTCAAGTGAACAGGACATCTGTTTTTACTCTTAACCATTTAGTCAGTTAAGACAATTTATTTAAGATTTCATGTGAACATATGCATAAACACAAATAAGTTTACTTTAAACACATTTGCACGGAAAAAAAAGGTTAACCCTTCAAAACATAACAGAGCAGGTCTGGTTAGTATGTAGCTATTGCAAATCTTAAAGATTCTGTGCATTAGGCCCACCCATATAGAAAGCAGGGGAAAAGTCAATGAAAGAAAATTACTGTTCCAGTCTAAGTGGTGTTTTGAAGAGCCAGCAGCCTAAGTGACACCATGAAGCTGGTCACAGTATCCAAAGAAGCAGGCCTGCTCGGGCTACTAGAGCAGTGTATCCTCCTGAAGGCGCCATTTCCTCCCCAGTTATTTTCTGTTCCGAAGGCGTTTAGATTTCCTAGGACAGTCTGTGGAATCCACCGCCTTCCTCCGTTTCCTGGGAGATTGTTCATTTGAGCCGGAACCTGAAGAATTCCCTACTGTGCTCTCCATCACCTCTCGCAGCTTGCGCTCCAGCTCGGCCAAGCGGGCGTTCTGTTCCCCAATGATTTGGGTTTGCTCAAGCAGTTTCTGGTCTTGATCCTGGAGCTGCTTCTGCTGCTCCTGCACTTTGACGCGCAGCTCCGAGATCTCCCGCTTTAGCGCCGTCAGGCCCGTGCCGTTGGCTTTCACCTGCTGCTGCAGCTTGGTGACTTCCTGCCTGGAAGGGCTCTGCTTGGAGAACAGCTGCATTGTTGTCAGTGCTGCGGAAGGCCCTGGAACTTCAGAGAGAACCGTGATTAAAACTCTGCAACTTAGGGGTAGAAACGGTGCCCCGGTGCTCATATGTTCATATTTTGCTTATCCCTACTCCCTGCACACGTGAATCTGAATACTCATTGCAAGCTATGTGAACAGGTAAACAGATTTACAGTCACTT
Organism: Regulus satrapa; assembly: GCA_013396955.1. Classification (NCBI taxonomy): domain Eukaryota; kingdom Metazoa; phylum Chordata; class Aves; order Passeriformes; family Regulidae; genus Regulus; species Regulus satrapa. The sequence continues at coordinate 111,942 of VWZN01011821.1, read as the reverse complement.
AAGTGTCTGACAAGAACATGTGGTAATCTCAGCACAAACAGTTTAATTTGAAATACTTACAGCTTTTCAGTAGTCTGGAGAAAAGTTCTTAATTAATTTCCTGTATATAAGCCCCCCTCCTTTTGCTGCATCAGAAACTTTGTAGAACTATTGTGCTGTCATCTCAGTGTCACAGATGTGAAGACAAAACCCCACAAAGCATCTATAAATTACTTAATACGGAATAGTTAAGACTGAATAAATATCTTCCACTAGGCCAGCAAAATTCTGCTGTCTTAGCTGCAGACAGCTAAAGTTCTAAAAATTTGTAGTTTGGAACTTAACAAGGTATTTCAGTATAACTTACATTTTAGAAGAAAGGAATTTATTTTCCATGCTTCTTTAGAATCACTCCTCCTAAGCACTAAAACCATACTGGAATCTGAGCTTGGAATTGTTGATTCTAATAAAGTTCCTGCAAATCAAGGAGACTAACAGCTACTGCATAATTTCTTTCACTTTTTCTGCCATCAAAGCTATCTATCACTTTTGCTGTCATTATACTCTTCTAGCAATGCTGTGCAAGTAAGGTGAGACTTTAAGTGCTCTACAGACAGAAGGGTCTGGAACAGCCATCCTCCTTTTCCTCCTTTTTCCCCGTCGGGATGCCAGCACTAAGGGGCTGCTACTGGAGAGGTTATGCTCTTCCCTCAACAAAAGAGAAGCATTTTATGTACCACAATGCCTTGGCCTCGAAATGTTGATTGACAGCAACTGTGGGTTTGGGCAATACTTCCTCAGCTGAGAGGCTCATAATAATATGAGCTTATTAATATATATGAGTACATATTAACACATATAATTTTAAAAAATTAAACCTCTAATTTTTTTTTTAAAGTATATAATTAATAAAATGAAAGTATAACTAACGGGATATAATTTAAAGGTGGCATACACACTTATGGCTAAAAGGACATACAGGAAACAAAAGCATCTGCAGTTAGGCCTATTGTTTTTGCACAACTTTTCCCCCCAATTTTTAGTAAGTTATCTTTCTAGAGAGTTAAGATTTCACAGTTCCTGAAGTGTGAACACGTCCTGGATAGGGAAAACCCTATAATTTTACCAATCTTTTGCCTTTTACCACTAGCATAACTTCGGCCATGAGGCCAAACCTTAGAGTTTGGTTCACAAAAGCTCTGAAAAGTCTGACAGAGTACACAAAGGACCAGTTTAATGGCTTATTTACAGACTGTTATTTTAATTGCCTTTTCACTATTACCTGTAGCTATTTTGCTTTTTAGTGCATAAAATAGTACCCCAAATAAAGTAAAAAAAGCCCATTCTAGACCTCTGTGTACTACTAAAGCTTAGGCAAATTCATTTGCAGCTTGTCCTAAAAATAAAAGGCATTGAGTTGTCATCTCATGTGCAAAATTTCAACCAAATCTGTGATAAAGTCTCATTCATTGGTGGCACAAAAGCATTTGTTTAATGAATACACACTATGCATAATTCTAACATACATTCAAGTGACTGTTCTTTTGGTAGTACAAAGGCTCCTTAAATTTCAAAGCAAATGAATTTCAGTTAGCATTCTTAAGAAACAAGTATCATCAATATTTATGTCATAAAGCTCCCATTCAAGGGAGGGAGCCTTGAAAACATACAGTGCTGTGATTTTTTTAAAGAAAAACTAAATAAAACTTAACTATACGTTGGAATTAATACCTGGGGCAGTTCCTATTAGACGTCCCGATACATCTGACCCAGGCATCTTTCTTTTCAGTATTGGAACAATCTTCTCATCAAAATATTCCATAGCCATGGAGGAAATGTCCCTTAGTTCTTGAAGAACTTCATGAGCTCTCTGAGGAGCTCTTGTAGAGTTTACATATCTTAGCACTCGATAAATTTCATCTATTACCTAAAACATTTAAGAAGAATTAGGATTTTCTGATAAAGGCAAGGTTATTTCAGTTTGTTCTAGGAATTCTGGTATATTCAGGGGTTTTTACCACGTAACAGTTGCACACTCCTGCATATTTTAGTTCCAGATCAGCTTTTTGAAATGCTGTTCATGAAATATCAGAGAAGCTATTAATTTAACCTATCCCAACAGCTCTCTTCCAAGTCATGAAATAATGCTCATTGTGTGACATTTGAAGTACAGCCATAGCTGGCTTGCAAGTTACATAATCTGTACTCAGCAGAGCACAATCATTTCCTTCAGGAGAACCTGAAGCAAGAAGCCCCAAAGCAGAGCAGTCACTACCCCTGCCAGTTATGAAACAGAACTGGAGTAGCAAGAATTAGCATTATGTCAGCCTGAAGAGCTGTAAATATTTACTTGAGTCCACTTCCATTAACAGAAAATATCGCAAATTCAGGTTAAGTCCAAAATGTATTTATTTACAAAACATCAATTCACTGTTAACTGAGAACAAAACTCTCTTGACAGATTAGGGAAACAAAGCCCTTTGGTTAGGAGAGATACAGAGATGAAGAGTGTCTCACTAATTTATGAATTAAGGCTGAGGCAGGTCAAGATAGGAGTGCTGGTCTCTTAGCCAAAGCTACACAGGTGCTTTGCACAGGATTAAGAAGGTTTGAAGAGTTTCCTGAAGAACACACATAAGAAGGACCTTGCAGTACAATTCCACCTTCTGTTCTGATAAAGGAAGCTTAGCTAAAAAATCCCAAAAGCTAGGCAAGACCTAAATTTCTCATAAAGCAACAAACAACAAAAGACTTCTCTAATTTCATCCACTTCACATCCTGTTAGCAACAGCATACTCAATACAAAACCTTGCAGCAGTGCTCTGCTATCACACAGAATGCTGAACCTCAAATCAGGATTTGCATATTCTAACACAAATTCACTTCCTGTCAGTTCTGTGGTGAAATTTCCTGAGGGAAGCAAAGCAGGTGGGAGGGAAACCACAGACTGTAAGTGAACACTAAGCCTTGAATGTGACTGACCAGGACATTAATTATTGGGTGAACTGGTAACTGTGCTGAGAGAGCAGCAGTGCTAACAAACTAACACAACTAAGCAAATAATTTTAAAAACCCCAAAACAAACCACCACAAACTTTTTAGCAGTTGCCTCAAAATAAAATCAAGGTGCTTATAAGCTGGTCCCCACAAGGAAAAGCAAGCTCACCTGCCCAACTCCTGCACACCCCTGGTCTAGGGTGAGTACTGCCTTTCCCTCTACTCCTTGAAACAGTAGGGCGTCATTTTTTAAAGTATCCCACTTACACATAGGTATCAGGGACTTAAGTTCACTCAACTTCATCATATTATTTTTTTAAAATACATTATATATAAAAAATATAATGTAAAGTCAAATAAGAATATAATTTAAAATTAATTAAATATCAAGTCAACATGAGTGTACAGAAATAGTTATTTCTTCAAGATAAGAATACATTCCATGCCCACTGCATATCCTACCACTGCATTCATAAATGTCTTCATGTTTCCCCAGAATCCAAGAGATAACTTTTCCATTCACCTCACTGCAATTCAGCTCCCTGCCCACAAAAAAGTAACACCAAAATATCCGAACCTTACATGGAAAGACCATTGAATAGAGCATTAGGATAATGTTCATTGATCTCATTTAATCCCTGAGCTGTAGCAGTCTTCCTGTGAGCATGATTTTGTCAATTCCCCTGTGCACCGGTGATTTCACAGTTATAAAACATCCGTATCTCCAATGTACATCTTGCCTGCATAATTTATATTTAATGCTGGGCTGGTATTCTAAAACACTAGAATTGCTCAGCGATGTTCCCTTAACACACTTTACATTTCAAACTAATTCCACCTACTGAACAAAAATATACCATCCGCTGTAATACTGAATAGTGTTTTGACATACTAAATACTTCAATTCAATTAACCTGAAGTACTCAAAACCCTTAAGAAAGGTGCCTAAAATCTCGACTGATTGAGTGCTTAGTGTTATGTGTAGTCTAAATTACTACATCTTCAGATGGCCTGATCATATGATTTTTCTAAAAGGCTGTAAAGGATGAGTATACCACAAGTCAAATGTCAGGATCAAGAGAGAATCTAAGGGAAAATAGAAATGAAATTTAAAACAATTAATATTTTAATACAGCCTGGTTTATTTATTTCAGACTGCTTGGTAAAACAGAGTATTGGCTTGTAGGTTTATTTGCAAGTATATATGTGCTATATCAGTTTTCCCCAGCTGTGCCAGGTTAAGTTACACAATCCTACTTTTTAAACACAAATACATATCCACATAGTATAGTTTACATTTTACCTTTCCAGGAATGAAGCAACAGAGATTGGAATCCACATATTTCATGAAAGTCATATTTAAGAGAGACAGTCTAGTTTCCACAGCAGCGAGGATGTCTGCATGGCGAGCTAATGAATGATTCCTCCTTTCTGACTCCCGTCTGGAAAACAGACCCCAAGGTGACACTGATTTAACCAGGAGTCAAAAAAAATTAAATGTAACATTTGTCAAGTTAATTTCACCCTTAAAACCTTGTAACCACTAACATTTGTTTTCATGGAAATAGAAGATACTGAGACACAGCTAGTAACAACATACCGCATTTTCCTAGACAAAATTTGTTCTCTAATTACTATACCTTATGTGCTCCATAAATTTTGAATGTAACTTAGGAACTATTTAAGAACAAGGTTACGGTGCTAACTAGCAGCAGACACTGAGTCAGAGTGAATGTTTTTATCCCACTCGCTCATATAGTCAGTACTTCAGTGCAATTGAAATAGCCAATGCAACATATCAGTAGTGAAGTTTATGTAGTGAAGAACTATGAAGTTCAGGTTGAGATAGAAATGCTTCCTTGACAAAGGATCTCTATGCCAAGTAGCGTTTAGTTTCTTTGCTCTGACTGGGAAATCTGATAGGACACTTATTCACTGGATAGAGGAAGAAAGACATTGCTTTAGTGAGAAACCAGTTCCTAGTAATGCTCACATGTTGAATCCCTCTTCCTTGTTGCAGTTTAATCCTTGCCAGTGAAAAAAAAATTGCCATTTTTTTAAAGCAGAGTCTTTGACAAATCATCAGTGAAGGCAGTTGGTCTTGAAAAGGAATGGCATTTATTCATTCCCAGGAATCCTCGCTTGATTTGCCAAAAGAGTTGAGTAACACAGAACCCAGACTTCTCTGTTTGAAATACCAGACACACTTTTCACACCATGATTCTGTAATAAAATCTTATGATCAAGGTGCTTTTAGGGAAAAAAAAAAAAAAAAGCAAATGTGACTCAAATTTTCAGGATCTATAAAGGGAATTAGCCAGAAAGGAATTCCTTTTCAAGAATCTTCTTAAATGACTCTAACACAAAATTAATTAAATTTAATTCCAATTTTAACTGGTACATACCTTGGAAGTTGAGCTTTAACTTGCTTTTGACACAAGTTGTGGTATCTTTCCACTTTCAGAAATCCCTGATTTAACATTCTCTGGCAAACCAAGTCCATTCGCTTACAAACCTGTATTTAAATAAAAAGAAATCTTAAGAATCAATTTGGACCACAAGTCACTTTTACTATTATCTTATCCCTACATATCAGATAGCAAAAATTCTGTTTTCTGCTCAACAAGCAAAAACTGCAGTTGAGATTAAGGCATCCCCATCTCACCAAAGATCACAATACTCCAAAAAGGAGCAGCTATGTTTCACACAGTTCCCCCCAAAAAATCTATTGATTTTGCCTAACAAGAGACAGTAGGCTGAATGCTTCACCTACTGGAAGCAAACAGCTTTCTCTGATTTTAATGGAAGTTGCAAAAGCCCAGGCTTGGCTCTTAGTATGGTCTCCAGGGTGATTCTGTTAGATGAAATTAACATTTTGTAGTCTCAAAACCAGAAGCCTTTAATGACAAGATACCACGGTGGTTTCCTTCCAGTGTTTAAGGCTTACGTTTTTGAAGTCAACCACAATTAAATTTCAAAACATATGGAGGTCACTGCACATAGAACAAGAATCTCCTTTTTGCATAGAAAGGTCTTTTCTCTCTTTAAAGGAATCCTTTATTTCTTATGCTGGACACCAGTAAGTCAAAGGGTTTTTTTGCCGCACAGATTTATGAAGAAGGGACATTAAGGGCTGCAGAAGATATAATAAACTCCTAAAGTTAAACCTTTACAAAGTTACGAGTTACAGGACAAAGCCAACTCATACAAAAGTCTAAAGCAATTGCTATGCAGTTCTGAAGATGCAAGAGATTAGTGACCCAAATGTTCTTTGAAATTGTTTTGGTTTTGTTGGGTTTTTGTAGGTACTAAACTCCGCACTAGCCAATAAATATGTTTTTTCTTTTTTTTAAAGTAAATACTCCTTTCCTCCATACACTCCTCATTTCATAACTTTAAAGTCTTTGTCAGTTTATACCTTGAGGAAAAAGATTGCTCACCTCTCCCAATGAAACCTGCAATTACTTTGTGTAATGCCTTCTGTATAAAAAGAAGTTGTGCTTTGTGTCACAGCTGGTTGAAGTTCTGTGAGAACTGACCACTTTCACATGGATCTCTATGAACAGGCCACTAAGTGGTGACTGTGGATCTGTCTGTGCTGCTCAGTATTAGATCCTTCTGGTTAACAAAGAAGGATCAGACAGGCAAACTGCAGCGGGAGAATCTCAGCACACTGTGCCCCACATTCAGCGATCCATCCAGTTAAATCATCTCCTGTGTTAGAAGGGAAAACGCTGGCCCTTCCTACAGGAAGGAGGAAATCGTTCTTTCTTCCCCGAGCCCGCAGCTCCAGGGACACGGATTGAAAGAGTTTCTGAGCTCAAGGCTTTGCAGCTTTCTCGCAGCTCCAGCGGTACGGGATCCCCGAAGCAGGAGCGGTACCTGCGCGGGCTGGCAGCTGTGCGGCAGTCCATCAGAGCATCTCCCGCCGCCTCAGCCGCGCTCCGACCGGCGGAGAGAGAAGCAAGGGCTGCGCCCGGCGCACAGTGACACCTGCCGGCACCGCGGCCCTCCCACGGAGCCCGTACCCCCCCTCCTCCTCCTCCTCTTCACCCTCCACAGCATGAAGAGTTATTTGCTCCGATATCTCGACATTACCCGCATTTACCAATAACCAGTCTAGAACCCAAACACTGGCACCACCAGAAATCAAAAGTGTTTGTTTGCAACTTGTTTTACCAATCGTCTCATAATGCTCAGCTGGTTCACCGTGTAAACCATACAGCACCTGGATTTATAGGAACAATATACCTCTTCTAGACAGCCAGTCATATGCAAAGTAGCATCATTACGCTTTTAGGTGTCCACAGCAGTCCAAGACAGTTTAATATTAGCTATTGGACATATCCTAAGTTCAATTTCCTTATCCTTGTATTTGCAATTTTGGTGAATATTTTCTTATTTCAGAAAGAGGCTGTGTTTCCTCAAAGGTCAAGTCCAACCAGACCCTGTGTTCAAGTTTTAGGGTTAGAAAGGTATTCCATGTAAAGTCCATGTAAAAAGCACCTCTTCACGTGCTTTTATGTGATAACAGGTTTCTGTGAACCTATAAACTAATTTTCCACTTAATTTGTAAGCAAACTGACACAATCTACTAACTTCAGTTTCCTCACGCACGTCTTATTTCTTCCAAGCTTCACTACTAGATAACCAACTCCAAAACAAATATAAAATATTCCAGAGTGTTTAGATTCAATATGTTATTTTTCTTGGACGGCACACTGACACCATGTTCCGTAAAATGCCTTTTTTAGGGTAAAGTAAGTGGCAAAAGGCTTATAACTTCAGGAAACTTTAAAATAGAAATGCCTATAAATACAGACTGACTGAAACAGGAAATATTAATGCTATGAGTCCATACTTATGCTGTGTAGGAAATATGCAAAAGTTTTCTGCAGAAACTAAGAAATTCTGACGTGTGCCAGAATCAAAGATAACCTTCTCAGAGTTTTCCTGGAAGGAGGTCATGGATTGTGTGATTTTAATATTGCTTGTTGTAGTAATAGCCTGAACGGAAGTGCCTCTCCAAGCTCAGACATGTGACTGAAAAAGAAACTGGAATCTAAGAATTTCATTATTCTCCCACTGAGGTAAAAATTTCAACACTTCTGCAAGTCACTAAAAATATCCCAGTAAAAGGAGCCTTCAAAAGCTAGAAGACAGTGAGCTTCCCTGTCAGCATGCACAGAAAGAAGGCTTGTCCAGAAGATTATAGCTTCAGACACTGGCTGGCATCTTTGGGGTTTTCTGTGTTTCTCTCATGGGGATCATCAGAGGAAGTAGATGAAGTAGATACTCAAAAGGGCTGAAAGCAAAATGCTGCTACTTTTCCTCTCATTCACTTTGAACAAAAGTTGGAGGGCTCAAGATTTCCCTCATTTCAGACACGACTGCTCTCTGAATACCTATTGTTTAGTCTCTGTTTCTTGGATCTACTTCACTGCTTAACCAGTAGGTGCTTCATTTATGCTTTCACATGCAGTAAACCCAGGAATAGCAGAAAGCCTTATGCTCAGGAAAGCAAGTGCTTTTTGCACAATGAGGGGCCCGTCGTCTTGTCTTGCCTGATGGCAATCATCACAAGCAGGAAATGTTCTCTACCTCATCCTTTGGTGACAGAAAAAGACTTCTGGATCTTATGCCTGAGATTATGCTCCTCATTATGCTCTGCATAAACAATGCATGTTCCTATCTCCATTTCCATCTGAAAACATTTTGGTGTTCTGTATCCTCCCACCCAGCCAACTCCTTGATCTGTTGTCTTGTATACACTGGAGATTCAAACCCGCTTCAACTCAAAGATTCTTTTTCTTATGGATCACTGAGCTAAGGTGATCCAAAATAAAAAGCACATTAAGGGTATCCATTCCTTCCATGCTGGGATCCGGAAAATGCTTTAAAATGATTGGTTTACAGAATCCACTTTTTTTGTCTAAACATGTAGGATCAAACTTTATTTAGGTCAATTGATGTCCTGGATTTTCCTGCCTTTCTCAAAATGCTTTTTCCCAGGGAATCCCACATTCTAAGGGGTAATAACGCTGCTTTTGGGCACGCTTAATGCCCAAAACATGCATGAGACCTGAGCAATTTAATACCTGTCATTCCGATTAATGTGCTCCTGCAATGTATCTTTAGCACAGTATTACTCATTATAAGATATATCCATTCATCTTTGATAAGCAGCTCAAGTCAGTTCTCACAGAAAACAAAAATCTACTGTTTGTGCATGGCAGCTCTTAGAACAGGAACACACAGGTCTTTCCAAAGGCTACTCACCACCTTTAAAAATCCCAAAGTAATGAAATTTCATTACGAACTCATGCCTGGGCATTGCTATTTTTAAGGGCTACCTTAATTGTCTGACAACAGCACCTGGAGCTATGAAGAACATTCAGTGTCTGCCCCTCAGTGAAGTGCCAAAAGAACACCTTCAGCCCTGAACAGCCACCTCAAACACCCAGCTGATCAAGCTTATGGGCTCAAACCAGAAAGGCTCAGAAAGGCTTTGATTCTTTACATTACTGCTGGTTAACAAAAGGCTACTTTCTTCTCAGAAGAATGCTCATCATGCTTTCTGCTGGGCTTACGGGAACAGTTGGGAATTTGATGGAGATTAATTTTCTTGGCTGTCACTGACTCAAAAACTCAAAATAGGGAAAGACCAACTGAACGGTTTCCTTCGTTTTGCCCAGTATTGTTCTATGTACGTTTCAAAGTTGGTATTTGCATATTTCTAAAAGTTCTGGAAGGGACAGTCCCCTTGTGGAAAAAGGAACATGGAGGTGTTACCCAAGAGAGCATAAAAGTGTCACATTTTGCTTCCTAAGTGCCAGTGAGAGTTAAACAGCTGCTTTAGTCCTGATACCATCACCTTTCCTACTCTCCTTCACTGCCAACACAGCATTGCTTACAAACACTTAGTGCCGGAGAAAGAAAAAGCCTTCCATTGACTCGTGAGAGCTCCCACAGGCACAATGTGCAAGGAGAAAGGTGCAGCCACGGGCTGTGCCTGGCATTGCAACTCCGAGCCTGAAACGTGGCATATCCAAACACCATGTGGTGTACTTCCCTTCCCTGTGGTCAAACTGCAAATACCACCCGTGATCTTGGGGATGCCCTAAGCAGGGCCAGGAGCTGGACTTTCGTGATCCTTGTGGCTCCCCTTCTAATTCAGGCTATTCAGTGGTTCTCAAAGTACCACATCTTTTTTACAGATCCACTACCTACTCTCACAGAAGAAGTTGAAGTCTTCAGGGGACTGACAGCACGCTCCAGAAATATTTAGTATGCTTGGAGCAGTATAAATGAGAACAGATTTTTTTGCTTGAAGAGCTCTCGGTTTAAAGTTACTGTCAGGATGCAACGCTTCAGGTTGCTGAGCCAGGACATAGGCAGTCCAAAATCCTGCAGAAATGTGCTTGTAATATTATCTAGTTTAGACTAATCTAATTCTTAAAATAGGACCGGTACAGTGCATGCACGTTTACTGAGAGTTACATAAGCTGTGCATTCATTCCCTCACTATTATTCCATTTACAACCTCATAACAGATTCAGTAAGGCAGCAGCTTATCATAATATGATACGGTTTACATCAGGCTCCTTATGTAGGCAGTTAAATATTGATATACATTGATCTCTCTGCTGACAGTTGTGGGGTTTTTTGGCATTATCAAGTTCAGAGGTGCAGATACTATATGTTAATTACAAATTCACTAAGACTGTAAGAAGTAGGCAGTCTTTTTTTATTTTTTAATCTTCTTTTTTGACCCACATTTCTAGATAGGGGAGGATTCTTGGAGCAGCAGGCTCACCACCTACTATATTTGTGGGCTTAAGCCCTATAAGTAAAAAATAAACACATATATGAGACACAATAGACTACCCACCCCAACCAGTCACTGGGAGAAATGAGCCTCCAGCAGCCTGGTGCTTCCTCACAGAGCGTAAAAGGAACGAAAGAAGTAAGAGACGGTAAAAAGAGCTTTAGGAATGCGTGTATGGAAGCGCACACCGAGAGCGGAGAAGGGAAANCGGGGCCGGGGAGAGCCGCGCCGAGCCCGGGGCGCCGCCTTCGCCCTCCGACACGAGCCGCTCCTCCGGCGCCGCCATCTTGGAGCCCGTCCTTCCTCCGCGGGGGGACGGCACCGCCTCTCTGTGACGCCTCTTCCGCAGCCGTCACGGACAGCTCCGCCCCGGCATTCCCGCGGGGAACGAGGGACGTGGAACTCCGGCTGCTCCTGCGACGCTCGAGGGCTTGCGCCGCCACGCCGGCCGGAGCCGTTCGCGGGCGGGTGCCAGAGGGATGGTGTTCGACTCTTGACGGTGGTGCCCAGAGACAGGGCGAGGAGCGAGGGCCGGAGATAAAAACACGAGAAATTCCCCAAACTGAGGGAGAATTACGCTTAGGCTGGCAGAGCACTGGCACGGCTGCCCAGAGAGGTCGTGGAATCTCGCTCTCTGGAGACATTCGACCCCCTCCTGGACACGTTCCTGAGTCACCTGCTCCAGGTGACCCTGCCTTGGCAGGGGGTTGGACTGGTGATCTCCAGAGACCCCTTCCAACCCTAACGATTCTGTGATTCCCATGCAGGAATTCCCACTCTCTCCGCGAGGAGTTTCCCTAATACCCAACCTGAACTTTCCCCGAGGCGGCTTTAGCTCATCCATTCCCCTGGTGTGCTATGGCTGGAGGCCGGAGAGGAGGGATGAGTGCCTCCCTCCGCACGCCCGTCAGAGTAAACTCTGCGGGAAGGAGCTCCCGGAGCTCCATGGTCGCTGCTGCGCAGGAGCCCGGCCGTGCTCCGTGCCCACAGGCTCAGGGAGCCGCTGCCAGCCTTTGGGGTCAGAGCCAGCTGGCAAAAGCCTCGGCAGCCCGAAAACCGCTGCCTGGAACCAGCCATAATTGAGCGGGCGGAACACCCAGAATAAAGCAAGCTCTGCTCCTTTTATTTGCCGTTTATCGTTTATATTAAGGAGGTTTTTGGATCAGATTGCTGGGACAACAGAGGGATGGGACCAAAGGGTGTTTATAGAGCATTCCCTAGCGCTTCTGAGAACTGACACACCTCAGTTTCACAAGCATTTTAGCTTGACAGAAGTTGGCACAGCCTTTGAAAAATACGGTGCCAGTCTCCTCAGCACCTTCAGCCGCTGCTTTGTTTCGCATCAGCAGCGCTGGGTGTCTGTGCTCGACTGGGGAACTGGAGCTGCTGAAGACTGACTTGCCAGAGGAAATCACTAAACAATTGCCAAGAGCGATGGTAGCAAAGTATGTGGGGGAAAGATATTACATGTTTGGGGAGAATGAGACCACTTTTTTCAGTACCTGCACCAAGGTAGTACAGCTTAAAATATTACAGGACTGAAGAATTAGCTGCCTGCAGCACCTCTCTATGGTTTTTTTTTCAGCCATGCTTCCTCTAAGTTTTATCTAAACCCATTTATTTCACTCCCCCCTCTCCTTGGAAACTCATCTGCAGCCTCTTTCTTAAGAACAAAACAAACCAAAACAAAACATATCAACAAAACAAAACAAAACAAACAAAACCCCCAAAACAAAACAAAAAACCTCCCACAAAAAACATCTGGAAAAGAATTAACTTGGGAGCAGGACAAATGCAAGGGTAAGGCTTTATGCGTGTCATCCTAATGGCACTCCAAAAATGTGTGCTGAAATTAATATTTCCTTTTTGGGAGCAGAACACTGTGTGCCTTGTATGGATCTGGAAGTGTTTTGCTCCCTCCCCTCAACTCATCAGTGCTGCTGTCTTGCAACAAGGGTTTTATTCTCGTGCGTGGTTTTCAGACCTGATCTCCTTTCACATGCACCATCAGCAGTTTAAAACATGCTCAGGAGAATTCTTTATGAACTTGTGACTTGGCACATGGAGTTTGGGCTGGCAATGTGTTGATGCTTTAAAAGAAAGTGGGGATTTTCATCCTAAAGAATAAGATTTCACGTTGTTTCAAGATTTTTTTTTAATCATGTCATATGAACAACTTAAGTTTTTTAGATTCATCTCTAGGATAAATAAATATAAGCTGTACATATCAGCAAACAGATTAAACACAATGAACAATATATATATTTTTGCTAACTATATACATAGCTTAACAGTTATCAAGTCTGTTGTAGTAAGCAGGGTAATTCTGCTGCCTTCCAGGTTCTGACTCATGTCCTTCCCCAGTGTATCTTGTGTGTCATTTTTCTGAGCATGCATCACTTTGCATTAATTTGGAAAAACACAGTTCTCACGCACTTTCACAAAACCCCCATTACAGACTCTCCAGTGGATGAACTTTTCAGTTATTCTGGAATATTGTGATGCCAGAAAACTTGATAGTAATTTCTAAAAGGGATGAAATACAGTTATGTAGAATTTAATTGCATATTACATGTCATGTATCATCTTGAAATAGCCTTAAATCTTAAAATAGCCATAATTTTGATTTTACCATGTTAGAATGACAAGTATAGTTGGACTGTTTTTGGGGTTTTTTTTTAACTTCTCAATGACTCACAAGAAGGTGTTAGGAGAAATTAATTTTTTTACTATTTTAATGCAAAAATCCACATAGTATTTTTATTTATGTTTGAGGGAATGAAATTTGGATGTTTCCATACTCTGGACTATATATTGTGCTCCCAACTGATTGGTGTGTTCAGGCTGTGAAATTTTACTGACATTTTGTGGTATGTTTTGGTTTGGCTTTGTTTGGGAGCCAGCAACACCAAGAGCTGTGATGAAAGGGAAGGAGCCTGGCTCAAACACAAGTTGTATCTATGAAATCTGAGAAAGGAGAAGAAATTAAAGAAAGGGTAGAAAGAGAGGGAGTGAGAAGCAGGAGCTAGCAAGCAGACATCTGGGAAGATGGGAAAGGAGGAAAAAAATTAGCAGAAGGGGTGAAGGAAAGTGTGTAAGTAGGTCAGAATTGTCATGCTGATTAGGAATATTGGAGCAAAGAGGAGTAACGTGCTCAGAGACTGAGGGTAAGAGCAGAAGTTGGGTAGGAGTAGAACAGATTTGTTTTATTAAATTAGTGTAATCAATTAGTGTAATAGAAAAATAGAAAAGGCTTTTCCCACATGATATGTTTGCTTCTCGGGGGCAGCAGTTTGCTCACTTTATGGATATTAGGGATTTTTTTAAGAGATGCTAAATTTGAAAGAGTCTGGTCTATTCACACTGCTGTATTTTTGTTCAGGCTGTTGGACACAAAGGCAGTAGAGTTGTTCTTGCTTAAAGGTCTTTTTGTGAAAGGCATTAAAAATGGAAAAAAGTAATATTTAAATTTCCTTTGAGAATGTTGTTAATAAACACAGACAGCGCTGTAAATTCGAACACATTAATCTTTTGCAGCTGAAACTTTTAATCCTCTAATAGGTAAATGAGTAAATATTGCAGTATGGAGCCAGCTTTGGTAATGTAATCCCAGTTTAATTAAATCAATATAAATATTTAACTGGATCCTTTGCAGTTTAATCAGTTTTGGATCCAGTAATGCTACATGTTGCATAAAAAATTGGTTGAGAAACTGACTCTAAAATCTACATCCACCCCTTAATTTACTTGTAATACTGTATAATAGGTATCTGATAGTAATCATATGTTGATTTTGAGAAGCAGAAGAATATGATGCTCCATGGGAGATAAGAGGTAGAAGCCAAAGGAAAACAAGTAGAAGACAGGAGGATAGGAAATACAGCTTCTGTAGATTTTTCTGAACTCAAAGTGTGGGGACTAGACTAATCTTGGATGTTTTATGTAGGCCAGGAGTGTTGCACAGTCAAGCTTTCATCAAAGATGTTTTTCTGTTTCAAATTTCAAGAACAAACCCTAAAGTGTTTTCAAATCCGCAGGAAAATTGGTGTTTGTAGACACATAATAGATTAATTATATCCTACTAATAATTAATTACAAATCAGGTAAATTGATGTACTTGGGGGATAAAAACGACAAGGGTTCTGACAAAGATGCTTTCTATTTCCTTGTAGTCACATACATCCCTGAAAGAGGGCTGTAGAATCAGCTACTGATAACATGTCACACACCCTCACACAGCTGTACTCAGAAGTAACCTTGGTGAACAAACTTAGATAAAAAAATAAGAGGATTTCATTAGGTAACATGACTTTTGCTAATTCTCTGTATTATTCTCTTGTAGGATGTTTGCCATCCATAGGGCACAGAACTAGTTTTCATCATGAGGAAGGATTCAGTTTTGATGTAAGTTCCAAGGAATTCCTTTGATTTCAGTATACTACCACATATTTATACTATGATAAAGACAATTCGGTGAAGATGTCAATAATGTCTCCGTGTCTCTTCAGTTCAGCTTGGTGAAATATCATAGGAACAACAAACTGCACTGGTACTTTTGATATCCCCATGTCTGCCAGGGTTATCTCAAGCAGAGTTTGATATGCTGAGGCACAGGACCATAGCTCTGTGTGAGAAGGTACAAAGAAAATAGAGAAATTAACCATGAGAAGAGATTTATAAAGACATGGTCTGCTCAGTCCTGCAGTGACTATACAAAAAAAGAAATTGTTGAGGGCCTGATCTTGAAAAAAATTTGTATCTTCTGAAATCCTTCTGGTTTCATTCCCTCTTGACTCCAGAGGGACTGCTAACATGAGCTAAGTCTGGCTTCTTGGCAACTGAGCAATAAGGATGAGGCAACAATAAAATGGCAGTGTTCATTTTACTCTCCACATCCTTCAAACATCCAGCTGGGATGAAGGTTTGGAGTCACTGTGTGGCTAATCAGTGTCTTAAAGTTTCTAGTAAGGAATGGGATTTTTTGATCACAGAGTTTCTGTTTCCAACAGCTGACTGTATTTGTGCTTAATGAGTATGTATTTCAGTTCCTTCCCTGTTTTTCCTCACTGGTCAGCTCCCTTATGGGGCTGGATAAGTGGCTGTAGGCAGATACAGCTTTCCCAAATCACTGTAATTGCCTTGAACAGACGTTTTGTTACAGAGGGTCTTCCGTCAGGCTCCGTGCTCAGATAAATCGACAGGGATCCACAGTGAGTATAGTGAATATAATTTAGTTATTGAGAAGAATGGCAGCTATGTGTGATGCATACGAAACACTAATTTGTGCCAGCCTACATTTTGTTGAAAGATGCTGGGGACTAATGGAGGAGGAAGTCGATTTCTTCTCTTTTTAAGACACAGTGCAGACTTACTTTAGCTGGCTGGTTGTTAAATTACCTGTGAGGAAAAAAAAAAACCCACACTGAATTTAAATTACATAGAAAGGACTTTTGAGTGAGAAAACTAGAATTTTCTTCCAGCAAGTAACTTGAGAAGTTGGAGGAGTTTTAGTTTACTAAAGTTAAGTAATTATTTGTTGATCTGGAATAAATTGAAGACTTCTATTTAAAGTGAGTGATGCTTGTGATATTAATGACACTTTCTATTTTTAGAGAATCATCCTTTCAAACTGTACTTAAATGATTAGCTTTGGGCCTGAATAGGCTGAAGCAAAATTGATGCAAATTTCTGAAGTATTTTCTGAGTGCTGCTGGCTCTGTACAATTATTAGTTTACTGAGTAACATGATAATGTACTTTGTGCAGTGGGTGCATATGGAACTGTCACAACTTAGATAGTGGGGTTAGTTTACAGAGAGGATGCACGTTAAGCAAGAAATAATTTTTAACTAATTTTAAAGTTACAGAGTCTGAACTTTGGTTGCCTCATTTATTTGCTTATATGCATGACTAGCTCCTACATGCAGCGACCAATGACATTTATATTTACTTTGTGTAGTTGCACGTAAGCTATCACAAAGCAAGGCACTGGCCCTCAGTGGGGAACTGAGCTGTTCCTTGTGTTGGGAAAGTCTAGATTTTATTTCAGCTGTGGCATAGGAATGTGACAGAATACAGTTATTTGTTTAGATTTGCAATGGGTTTCATCTGCCTGTGAATAAGGAAGTGTATGTCACAAGCAAAATGGACTTGGTGTGAGCACAAAGCACACACCATCCAAGGAGGGGCCTGATGATATTCTGAATTAAGCATGCACTGATGCATTTAAACTCCCTAAAGAGGCTCATTTCAGCTGCCAGGCACAAGTTTAGAGAAGTGGCTTATCTCCAGGAGGAAGGTATGTCTTCTGCATCACTCCTCAATGTCCAAGAAAACTTTACACTTAGAGAACTGGCCTGAGAGAAATTGCGACGAGCCACTGTGTCTTAATTTAAAATTTACACTTGTGAAGTGCTTCTTGATGTACTATTTTGAATGTGGCATCGACCAGAGGCTTTTGTTTTGGAAGCAGCCACTGGAACAACATGGAGTCTCCTAGCTGATGTTGTTTGCAAATTTCTTAAAAGATTTCATAGATCTTTCCTGCAGACTTAGGGACCTGGTCAAGCACTGGAAGAGACTGCCCAGGAAAGTGATGGAATCACTGCCCCAGAAGTGTTCAAAAAATGTGTAGTTGTGCCCCTATTGTTGCGAAGGACCTGGCAATGTCGGGTTAATGGTTGGACTTGATGACTTTAGAGGCCTTTTCCAAACTTTATGGTTCTATGGTTCTATAAACTAGGGAACTATTTTTTCCCTATAGCTGGGAGATAGTAATTTGCTGCATGTTTCCCCCCCAACTGTTTCTGCTGTAAGATCTGTTATCTGATGTTTTGAAAACAAATTAATTGTAGGAATGCAGCATTAAATAGTGGAAATGAATCTAAGAACAACAAGAGGGCAGATGGTCGATTAGCAGAACTTTATTTAGATGCTGAAAATGTTAAACCATCGAAACGATTGGTTTTCTCTTCTTTGGCTGCATTTTCTCTTTATGAGGAAGTTTGACCACAGGACTAATGGGGGTCTCTGTG
Organism: Regulus satrapa; assembly: GCA_013396955.1. Classification (NCBI taxonomy): domain Eukaryota; kingdom Metazoa; phylum Chordata; class Aves; order Passeriformes; family Regulidae; genus Regulus; species Regulus satrapa. The sequence continues at coordinate 94,105 of VWZN01011821.1, read as the reverse complement.
TTGAATCACTGCCTGGAAAAGCCTTATCTCGAGCTTTGAGAGTAGCTGTGTAAATTAGGTGCCAGAATTTCAACATTGCTGGAAAGAATCCAGATTTGTGAAGCTGCTGTGCTACAGCCCAGTGAGCTTAGGTGAACAATCATTTTGGCATGTTCCTTGTTCT
>VWZN01011821.1:66015-89417 GCA_013396955.1 Regulus satrapa | reverse complement strand
AAAAAAAAAAAAAAAACCAAAAAACAAACTAGCAAATGAAAACTGGCTTTATAAACCTTCTGTGCGTAGGTTGACCCATGCATGCGGGCAGCGGAGAAGCGGACGGGAACGGGCGCAAACCGGGAAAGAGCTGGAATTCAGACACACTCAGCCGGTGGGGTACCCGGTGGCGGGCGCGGCGGGAGCAGCAGCGCGGCTCTGTGCTCGCGGTTCGCGGTGTTTCCCGTGCCCGAGTCCCCGCGCTTCCCGCCGNGGGGGACGGCCCGGCTCGGCCGGGATTTTATCCCTGTTCCCCCCTCCACTGCAACTATACTGTATTAAACAGTGCTTGCTTACCGCCTAGGAGTTCTGGGGGGGAAGGGGCGCGTTATTAATGCTCTTAAAGTTTCTTTACTGCTTTAGAAAGAGAGATGTTTGTATACAAATTAGCTTCGTGTTTTCCTCTTCCTTCATCTGGGAACTTCTAATCCACTCCGCTTTTATCCTTAAAAAAAAAAAAAAAAGGCTAATTAAGGCTTTTAACCTAATTACTGCCAAGATTTTAATACGACTGGGAAAAACAGATAGGGCTGGTTTTCCTGCCGAGAGAGCTGCTCTGTAACGGTGCTGATTGAATATACTTTTTCCTCGAGCCTTGCGTGAGCTCCTGAAGTGCTGCTAGCAAAGTGCCTGGGTTTGAAATAAGTGTCCTGCACACTGCTCCAAGGTAGAGAGAACTTTTTCCCTGCACCTCTCAAGTGTTTCTGGGAGACTTAATGTTGCAGCCTCCTCTCAGGTGCAAATGATTCGTGGATGTTTTTTGGACAGCCCAACTAATAAGACTTTGCTACTATCTCAGTGAGGTCTGACTTCATCGACTCACCCGTTCCAACCAAAAATAACAAAATGAAGCGTGCCTTGGGCAGGGATGCTCCACTGACTTTGTACGCGAGGAGCTAAAAGGCATCTGTAGGACGGCCCGTGTGAGGCAGTAGGGACGGCAGGAGCTCGTAGGTCAGGCATGGGGAGGCTCTACTGTTGAAGCCTCACCTTGGCCAGTGGCTTCCCTTCCCACCCGCGCTGCCACGCTGCCGATCCAGGGAAAACCGGGCTGCGTGCGCCCCTGCCCTCCGTGGGGCCCCGAAACCGAAGCGTTTTGGGAGCGGTGTGCAGGAGGCGATCGTGGGAACTCCCACTGCTCCCGTATTCCCGGGAGCCCTACCCTCTCCCGCCGAGCTCCGGCCCGGNCCGCCTTTCCCCGCTCAGCCCGGGCTCCGTGGCCGCTTAGGGGCTTCCCCTCCCCCTCCCAGGTTTTCATTTTCTTCTTCTTTCACGCCGGGATCAACTTGTTAGACGGGCCCGCTGGAGCCGGGCCAGGGCCGGGGGGGCTGCGGGGCCCCGGCAGCCGCTCGGGGTGGAGGGGGGCCCGCGGGGCCCGGGGCTCTTCCTTCGCCCCGCTCCCGGGGGATAAAGGACTCCCCGGAGCTGCTCGCCCCGCTCCCGCGGGCTAAACGGGCACTTCGTCTGCCTCCTGCTTTCGTCTGTTCTTCTTCTTTTTTTTTTTTTTCCTTCCTTATTTTGTTGTTGTTTTGTTTTTAATGGTACGAAGTTCTTAAAGTTCTGAGCCGCGCTGTTTCTGTGGGGTGGCGGCTTTGTTTTGGAGCGGCCGGGCTCCCAGAGGAAGATGGTGTCCACGTTGTTTACGGTTCAGAGCCTGCGAGCTCTCCGGGCAGGTATTCCCGACCTCGGCCGGGAGAGTTTCGGGAGCTGTTGGCGGCGGTGTGGGCTAAACCTGCCTGGCTCAGGGAGGCGTCTCTGTTTTAACACTTTCAAAAGGCACACGGAGCACCACCCCCTCTAAGGAGTTTCACGATGAATTTTAAAACTGCACCGTTTTTGTCAGCTGAGGTTGGATGAAAACAAAGCACAGCAGCGTTTCCTTAGTTTCCAGCACAATATATGTGAAAGCGGTGACGTAAAATAGTTTCCTTTCAAAGTACACCTGCCACGAAACACCTGGGTTTAGTGGCAGGGATGCCCCGTGAAATTTATATTTTGTTGTTCTGATAGACTGGAGTGTGTACAGAAAATCCCGACAAGCTTAATACCTATTAAGTCCGAACTGAGGGTGCTTTGAAGTGTTCTCTCTGCCATCCTCCCCTGGGCGGTGTGGCCTGTCTTACCGAGTAGCTTTGTACGCATAGGTGGTTCTTTCAACAGGACTCTTGTATTAAAGATTATTTCTAGTTTAACTCTTCAAGGAACTGCTTGAAGCAAGCAAAAAAGGAGCTGTACTGAAAGGTGAAACTGGGAATCCATGCTGGAAGGATGTGGGTGTTTCAGGGAAGCTTGTTTTGCTATAGGTGTGAGGCTCTTCCCCTGCAATTAGGAGGAAATAATGAGCGATAATTTGATCTCACAGAACACTGGAGAAGGCTGGGTGACGATTGCTTTAGCTAATGACGGGGGAACGGACAGAATATGAGCCCAGCTAGATTAAATAGCCAATGTGTTGTGCAACAGTGGTGTTGTCTGCCTGTAAAAACTCAAAAACAAGCAGTAAATATAATAAGGTGCTAATTCAATCCATGTCAGAACTGAGCTAGGGAAGAGCCCTCATATATCAGTGAAATTTCCAGGAGATGCTGTTGCTGGTGAGTGCCTTGTCACTGAGTTCAAATAAAAGAGAAAGCAAACAGGCAGCAGTCTTATCCCATCAGCATTTGCAGGTGACAAGTTCCAGAGTGTGCATTGCCCTGGTGGCTCAGACTTCTCTTTGGTTGATGACTCAACTCATTAGTGATTCTGGTTTTTAACACATAAATAAAGGGATGAATACAGCCTTTTCACATTGTGTTTACTGCGAATAATGAAAGGTTTGTGAGGGTTGAAAGTGGCTTAAGGAATTAAAAATGTAAGTATTTTGAGTATTAGAACTTTTAATTCAGCTTAAAAAGCTTTTCTCTGGATTTCCTCATTGTCTTTTAATTTAAAAAAACCCCTGTAATTTCTCTTTTCACAAAAAAATTAAAAGTTTGAGATGGGCAGAGAGAGGTTTTGAAGAAAGGAGAGAGCAGGATATGAGGGCTCTTTTATTTATTCAGTAATGAAATGTTCATAGACTTCATTATCTTTTTCTGCATTGTTTGAATGAGAAGTAGTATGCTGGCGCTAAACCATCTACAAAATGTTGTGTTTCTTAAAGTTTAAGATGTCTCCTTCTGTTCCCGACCCTACGAATAAATTCATCTGTATATGATTTCTAGCTCTCAGCCTCCAGCTCCATCTCCTGTGCTCCGGAAGAGAGCGTGGGCAAAGGATTAAACAACACAGTTTGTTCCCTGAGTGGGAAATATAGGCAATGTGAGCCCAGCCAGGAATTCACCTCTGAGCAGCTGCCAGGGAAAAGCTGGGAAATTGCTGTAGCAGCATAACTACTCGTGCTCTTGGGAGACTACCCTGAAATGGGAATGTTTTCCTTGTGGTAATGACCGATAGGAGCTAAACTGCTTGCTGTAACCATGTGTCAGGGCAATGTGATTGAAAGTCTGCACGAGGGTGCACGGAGAAGTAATTTGTGTGTAGCTGTACTGATGAAGGTAATAACAGGGTTAACGCTGGCAAGCTGTGTGAGGTTGTCTCACCTTTCATCTGTGAAGGCTTGTGGGAGTGTGACTGGTACTGTTAAATAGTGAAAAGGAGCTGGAAACACTTTCTAAAATAGCATATTTTTCCACAGCATAATTGGTATCTCTCATTTTATTTTACATTATTACCCTAAAAGGAGTATTGAGAAATAATTTCGGTCATTATGCATGCTGGATAAATGTTTGGGTTTTTTTTTTCCTGTCAGAATGTGGGATGTGGTTGATTGTGATTGAGCTACCCTTTGATACCCAGACAATTTTTAGCTCAAACCCCCATGGTCTAGAGAAAGATTAATTTTTCAATTTGAATTATGTGCATTGGTTACTGGGGGCCTCCTGAAATCGGGATGGATCCAGATCCGCAGCTGTCTTGTTAGGGACTTACTTGACAAACTGGAGAGCACTTTAATTCCTTAGTAAGTTTTGCCTTCTGTCAACAGAAATGACTGACATATCTCACACTGAGATTCTTGGTATGTCTGCTTTTCTAATAAACTTTTAAGTGTAACACTGCAGCGTTGATACCACAAGTAGTGCTTTCCTTCTAAAGTCTAACATCTTGTCCAAGGGGATCTTCTTGGAATTGCCATGTCCAGTAAGCACCTCAAATACATATTTTCATTGCAGAATGCTCACTAGTTTGTAGATATGTGTACATTTTACCTTTAAAAAAAACCCCTACAATTAAAACTGTTTTGCACTTAATTGGAGCTGCTGTATGGATTCTGATTTACTGATGTAGTCTAGTAGTAGCCTGTCTTTGAAAGTTTTTGTAGGAAACACTTTTCTGGTAGTTTAACTCAAGACCTTTCAGCAGAAATTAATCTCTTGAATTTTGTTAGATGAGCAGCTGTAAGTTTATAAACAAACTGACCCCCATCAGTGTTTGAGAGGAATAAGTGAACTGTATGAGCTCAGTGCTGGTTACTGTGGTCTTTGAATTCTTTATCTCTGATCAGGTTTATCAGTCATTAGTACTATTTTCCTTGGCCCCTTTCATGGATTTTAATGCACAAATGGGGTTTCAGGCCGTGAGCTCTTCAAAGAATATGCTGCATATCTTCATCTGATTGGAGGATTTAGTGTTTTTTAACTGAGTATCCACTTAATGTTAATAATTTAAAAGTTTCAATACTATATTCAAACACTTTAGTGTGATACTCGGTGTTCTATCCAGAATGCTAAATAAAGCTTAGGTGATTGTTTTGCTGTGCTGTCTTAGCTCTAAACTTCTCAAACCCCTTGCACTTCTCTTACAGACCTGTCGTTATGCACAGTAGAAAACACTGCCTTGAGGTTCCCAGAGTGCTCCTTTTCTTTTTTCCCTCCCTTTGCTTCATGCTGTTACAAAATCTTTTTTACTTTTTCTTTTTTTCTATGCAGTGAATAATTGTTCCAGGAGTGGTTTTATGTGCATTTACTTTCTCCTATGTATTTTTTTAATACCACAGCGCTCTACCTGCAATTTGTGTTACATTACACAGCAGTGTGTTCATATCTTTGTTTCTTTGTGTGGCTTTTATCAGACATGGGGGAAGGGCAATATTACAAATTCATACCAGGTCAAGCTGCAGAGACCAAGGGAATAGTTAATTATGCCTCTTCTGATCTGTTCAACAGTTCAGGGGCTGAGTGCCTCGTGGGGCTCTTGGATTTACGGTTTCAAGGGCTAATACGCAGTCATGAAGTTTGGGATGGATGGATAATTCACGGAATTTTGTTTTGCCTTCTCTTTCCTAGTGTTGTCAGATGGGATCTCTGCTCTTTTGGTGAGAGATCTGCTTTGTGGGGTTAATTTACATGCGAGTCAGTTGGACTTTAAAAGAGGCAGGTATAAAGGTTATTTCCACAGAATAAACTGACAGGATGGCAGTGTGCCTAGCATTCCTTTCAAGTTATTGGTGGAGAAACAGTCTTGAAAGTGTTCCATTTGTCTGGCTTCTGTCCTTGTCAGCAGCCTGCCTTGGGGACTGTCCTCTCTCTCCCACTCTGTGTGTCGTGGAGAGTTGCTGCCTTGCTGCCGTACAGCCTCCCTGGAGAAGGACTTGGGTAACTCTGAGAAGGCTCTCAGGCTACCTCCTGCGCCTTGGTGGCACAGCTGAAGAAGGACGTCTTGCTTCCTTGAGCATGTGCCCCCTGATAACAAAGGAACACCCAAATTCCTTTTAATGTCTGGGCTTTCACCGTCCTGTGAAATGTAACAATTTACTCAGTGCTCTGGAAACTGGGAGATGCTCCTATTCAGGAGGTAACGAACCAGATAAAGCTTCCCTGTCCTCTCAGTTTTATTATCTTGAGGCCTGGTTTCTGTCAGCTTAGTCACTTGTGAGTCAGGCAAAGTTTTTTTTGATCTTCAGTTCCCAAACAGTCAGATGATACTGTGAGTAAAGGTCACCAGAAATCCTGGACATCATGTGAAATGTACTTAATTATCTTATTCACTACTGCTTAACTGGTTTAGAGGCTTCGGACTCTTCTGTGGAACATGAAAGAGCTGAAATGCTGTTTAAAACTGTGTTAAATAACTTGCTGTAGTTCAGGGTAAATGTTTATGGGAAGAGAACAGTGAGTTGCGGACAGAGCAGCGGCTGTGACTCTGTGTTTAAGGGCACAAAGTTGTCTTCTGCTTTTGCTGTTTGCATTTAGTTAATCATTAATATTCAGGAACTTGCTGCTGCTGTTTAGACTTAGTCATGCATGTGCCTCACTGGGTATTTCACCATAGGCATGGTATTATGTGGATGTTGAACCCACTGGTGTCTAAGGATGAACCCTTTGGTTTTTGTTTCTGTGGCATTAACACTAGGAATTTTTTTTACGGAGCTGGTAACATAGTTTCTGTACAAATTTCTTCTATACTGCTGTGATGCTTCCTGGTCTTAATTTGATAGGAACCTTCGATAGATGGCTGTGTACAGTACCGTACCTTTTACTGGTGTTTGTTTTAAAAAGGAAGACTGGGGGGAAAATTGCATTTGTCTAGGGTTTTGGGTTTTTTTAAAACCTTGTTCATATGTTTATTTCATCCTTTTGCAAAATAAATCATAGACATTTTAAAATCAAGCTTGTATTGCAGTTGTCATTCATTCTGTGTGGTTCTCTTGATAATAAAATTGATTCTTAAAAGCCTTTATCTGCAGTGTGTCTGGGTTATAATACCCAAACTCATGTAAAAACATGGACTCGTTCCCACAGAATTGACAAGATGACTTTAAAGGTTCTGACATTATTATTTTGAGTTATTTAATATCAAACATTTGATCTGTAAAATGCAAACTGCTACGGATCATAACTTTTAATAAAATGAGTAGAAACTGCAGGGAGGTCAAGCCTCGATTTGTTAGAGGACATGCAGTGGGTTCAGCTGGGGATGGGTGGAACATGTAGAGTCAAACCAAGTGGTACATTTTAGTGCAGCTGGAACATAGGCTTGTCATCCAACATCAGTATTTGAATGATTTGTAGGGTTAATTACAAATGGGGTGAAAACACTGGTGGTAATTCATTGTGTTCCACAGTGAGAATGGGCCCTGAAAGAGATGCTTCTTCACAAATCCTTTACAAGCGTATAAAAGACATATTCTTATTTCACTGTTTCAGATGTATCTTGGATAAGAAGCAGCATGTGGGGTTTGTTTTGGTTTTTGTTGAATAAGGTAGGAGATTTTCCTTGTCATTTGATACTTCTATTTTGTGAAATGTAACTGCTTAAGGAGTAATTTAGATCTAAGTTTAGATTACTGGCTTTCCTCTATTTTGTTATGGCGTTAAATTCCATTTTTTCTTTGAATTGAAAGCTAAGGGAGAGTCTCCGGAATTGTGGGTTTTTTTCTTACCTTAATTTTCTTTCTGTCATTTAAAAGCGTGAAATCCTTTTTTAAAAGTCGTCTTCAGTGGATTCTTTTTTTATGTATGGAGTTGTGTTTTGCACCAAACCACGGGAACTCCAGTGTAGCAGCAACGTGTGAGTGTATGGAACTGGAAGACCCCACACAAGCACTGCTCTAGTTTATCCTTCTTGCATTCTCAAGGTGTGGAGTCTTGACCTTGTACAGGGTGACTGTCCTCTACCTGAGGTTCAGTAGCCACAAGCCTCTTCAGCAAGACACAGGGATCTCACCCTCCTATTCCTTAGTTTTGCTGGACAAAGCTGAAGTTGTGCAGCTTGGCTGGGCTAGCAAATAATATGAAATTAGAGGAGGACTTTTACTCCCTGTAGCTGGGTCTCTTACTCAGCTGTTTCTTTCATACCTGTGCAGTTATAACTTGCTGATTTCCCTGCTGACTGAGGGTGGTGGTGCAGTTGTGTAGTGTACTTTCTCTTTTTTTTTTTTTTAAGAATGTGCAAAGACCTTTTTTCACTCTGCTTTCCATTGTACACACAGGTATTTGCTGTCCTGAATACAGAATCTTACCTGGATCAGTATCTAAATCATGCAGAGCAGTGATTGCTAGCTCCTGCCTGACTTCTCCAGACAAGTGAAACCTTTTCTTGCCATCTTTGGATATCCTAAGCCAGGGAAGACCTTCTAACAGATGGTATTCCTAGAATTTGTTAGAGCATCTCTGGTCTCAGCTATAGTACAACTGTGTGTCTCTCAACATAATCAAGTGTTCAGGAGAAGCTGACATAGCAGGGAATGACTGATTTTTGGCTGTAGCACAGGGACCGAGGTGTCACTGAGTCGTGAAAGGCAGAGTGCAAGGGACTGGGGAAAATGAACCAGGTCTCCCAGGAGAATGCCAGGAAGCTCTCCTGTGAAATAATACCGAGATGGCAAGGGGACTGTGCCATGGGTTGTGTTCAGGCTGTGTTCCTGAAGAGCTGTCCTGTCATGCTGCCCTGTAGCCTCTCTATCAGCGACAGCCATGCTGCATCTTCCAGCCTTTTGAGAACGTGTCCTGTTGCAAGGAAAGGTTTGTGCAGGGAAGCCATGGAAACAGCACTCTGTGCTCCTTGCCTCTGCTGTTGTCCCTAGGTCTTGCCCAGAGGCGTTTCAGCAGAGTGATTTACCAGTGTTGCACAGAAACCATTGTTATTTAGGGTACTTCTCTTGCAAGTAGTATTTAACAGTGTTGGCTAAGAGAAGAAGTTTTCTACCTCCAGGGAAGCTGAATGAGCAGCCAAGTAGTACGAGGCTGAAAGGGACAACTTCTGAAGCTCTTAAAGCAAGAGGAGCCTGGCATCATATGAATGTTATTTGTTTAAACTCTGCTCTGTTTAATTAATTTAAAATAGGTGTGACATCACCTAAGCAGCCACCATTCTGTTCAACGCTGTCTTGTTGGCTGTCATGACTTTGGTGACAACCTGTAAAGCCAAAAGCCACCCAGCAAGCTCTGCTGCCTTGCCCTGCTGAACCATTCTCCCTTCACTTCTCAGCTGGTGTGTCTGTGCAGAGCCTGCTATTGCCTGGAAAAGCTGTGGGGAATGAGTGAGCGGCACTTAAATAAAACCTGTCAGACAGTGATCAGCTCTACAATCTGCCACCCTTCTGCAGCGTCTGGTAGGGTGCCTGAATGTTTGGGATACAAGTTAAAGTGTGCAGAGCTCCATATCACAGGAGCAAAGGTTGGATCAGGCAGGTTGCTTGGGCTGACTGAAGGGACAAGCTTTTTCCTTCCCAGTTCTGCTGTAGTATTACGTATCCTGTTACTGTAAAGTGGCTGGCTAAGACTGTCTGGCCATCCATTATTTTTCGTGTTGGACTAGCCCCACTGATCCCTTTTAACATGCAAAATAACAAAAAAATCCATCTCTTTTGCTGCAAATGCTCAGTGTATTCTCTGTGTGAACTGAATGGGTGCTGCTTTAGTTACTCGTGTCTTCCTGTGTGTTTGCAGCCCAGAAGCAGTAGGACAAAACCTCTCTTTTGTGGCTTTGAGTAATAATATCAGTTGTTGTGATATAGGTGTGATCACCAAGCACAGGCATTTCATGCTGGCCATCTTTGGCATGGCTGGTGGCTGTGTTGGTTGTCTGCAGTGCTGTGTGTTCTGGCAGTCACCTGGATGTGACAAGTGAAGGTCATTCCCGTGCAGCAGGAGTGTGTACCCACCCAGAGGTGGTGGTGAAATGGGAAGAGCTGCTCTTCTGCAAAGGTGTGGTGTGATGTGACATTACACCTAATTAATTTAATAGTAGGATGCTGCTCAAATGGATGGTCTTGTTCCTTTGATTCCCATCCACACCCAAAGCCACATGTCTCTTGTAGCTTCCCCTAGAATTTAGTAAGGGCTTGAGTGATGGCTTGTAGGAAATGCTGCCTGCACTAAAGACAAAAAGGAACTAAAAGACTTCCTTGGTGGAAGTGATTTGTCATGTGGCTGTGCAGTCAGAAATAACGGGTGGATTTGGGAGATCATGGTGTGCCTCAGCTCACCATTTAGGTTGGCTGAGCTGGAGCAGTCAGGTGGTGCCTTACCTTCTTCCTGCTCTCCCTTGAGAGTTGGCAATACAGGGGAATTTCTCCACCATCTTTGTGTGTTGTCACTCACTGCAAGGATTAAGTTGGACTAACAAAAACATATCTTTTACTCTGGTGGTATTTAGAAGATGTAATAAGGAAGCCTCTACATCGTAACAGCAAATCTATAGGAAGGCAGAGGGAACTTCCAAAGGTGTACACAGGCATGCTACTGTGCTGTGTGGTCTGAAATTCCTATTTTGGGTTGGTTTGGGTTTTTTTGTTTGCTTGTCCTGAAGGTAGATGGCTAAACAGCATGTTCTGGAATTGCAGCATAAAAACATGTTAACCCGGCCTGTGATGTGCTAAAATGCCTCTGAATTTGCCACTGTAGTAACGTGTTTTAGGGTGCCAGACTGGTCAGCCTGCATCACAGAACAGCCCAGTGTGTCCTGTGACTTTTCCTGCACTGGAATTAACCTGTGTGGTTAAATATGTAATTGTTTCAGATGTCAGAAGTGATGTGTCCTCTGACCTACCTGTGTGTGTCATGAGTGTTTTGGTTTGGACGTAGATCTGTTTTATGGAGGTAGGATGCAAGTTTTGACAGCTGTTTTCCTGGAGGAGTGACTAATACAATGTATTTTCAAAAGTGTTTGGCAGGTAGCTTTGTGAAGTTGCTGGGTTTAGAGTAAATGAGTGTTCTAGATTTTTTTTTTTTTCTTCTGACTTGCTACATGGTTTGTTTTGCGTTGCTGTTACATCACATCATCTGCTCTTGTTTTCTGGTTTTTTTTTGTTTTTTTTTTTAATACTGTTTTAGCTACATTGACTTACAAAAAGAGAAATTCCTCTATTCTACTTCCATGCCATGCCCTCTCCTATGGGTGCTCCTACCGGCACAGCCCCTTGGTATCCGTAAATAAAATTTAAGTAATAAATGTGCTTGATGTATGGGATAGGCGCTTGCTGTATGATAAATGTGACTTTGCCTTGTGTGTTCTGGTGGGCTGAGGTGGAGTTGCTTCCTGGTGTGAATGTTGATCGTCTTTTTAGTGGTGAGATTATTACACAGTGGCTGGAAAAGCAGAAAAAGTGTGTTTTTAAACTCAGAATGGGTTGGTGTCTTAGGCCGTGGGAGGTGTGGCGTGGGTGGGACAGGTGCCAGATCCTGTGATAGCCTGTGTTGTTTAGGTGTAGGTGGTGTTAAATATGCTTTCATTCCTGATGTACATCTATTTTTGCTTTTCTCCAGGAGGAATCTTGTTTTGTACAAAGTCTTTTTTTGTTAACAGGAAAAACACTGGGCTTTCTTTTCATTGTGAGAAAGCACCTGCATTTCAAAGGACTGTCTTGAGATGAGTAATTCTCCCAAGTCCAGACAGGGAGCACTTAGTGTGGCCATTTTTTGGCTCTGGCCATGAAGGAGGCTGAGAGAACCATAATGCTTCTTCCCAATGGGGAGAATACAAAGCTCTAGAGCAGCTTATGCTCTTTTTTATTTCCCTTTATGTAGTTATTACTGCTTTTTTCTCTTGTACAAAGACTTCCTCTGGGTTTGACATAAGTACAGAAAATTGAGATAATTCAGGCTTAAGCTTGAGTTCATAGCCCCACTCATTATGCTTGGATGTTGCCTTGGCTTTAGGATCCTTAGGAGCAGCCTGTGTTTTGATACTGAAGAATGGGAGGAGCAGCTACTGGAACCCGCTGTGATTATGTTGTAGGAGTTGGACTGTTCCCCTTTTCTGTAGTACTTAATCTTTTGTGAGAATTACACCGTATCACTTTTATCTACCTGAAAATAACACGAATTTCATTCTACTTGTGTATGAAATGTTTATAACTTGGTGCTGAATGCAGAAGATGAGGCAGAGTCTGCCTGATGGGCAAAACCTCTGAAGACCCAATTCTCCTTTGCTGGCTCCAGGAGGAGGAGGAGCAAGCTGCAAGTAGGACACCAACAGGACAAGCCCAAATACCATGTGTGGGTTTGCTTTTCTGATGGTCAGCTTGCAGGAGTTTATGGTGAAGTGTTCAACAGTGCAAAAGCAGTATCTGCAAGGAGCCATGAGGAAGGGTTTGGGGAGAAAGAGAACAAGTATTTTGGAGTGAAAGGGAATATGTTGGAGGAGCTGCACAGATGGCAGTGGTAAGGCATCTGTGAACATGCTGTTGTATGGTATAATAGGAAGAATACATTCAGGGTTTGTTTACTCTGGATTTCTGCAGTTGTTTAACTACACTGGTACAAATCTAAGTGGCTTCAGGTCTGACTAGAATGAGCTATAAATGATTGGTGTTGGCATATGTGGGTGCTCAGTAAAAGGCTGTGGTTTCCTACATGTGTTACTGAAACCACTGTATTTTACATATCTTACAAGCCATTTTGTTTGCTTTTTATCCTTGTATTGGGTTTGTACAGCCAGGTTTTGGTCGGGGGGAGCTACACGGGTAGCTTTTGTGAGAAACTGCCAGATACTTCCTCCATGTCCAGCAGAGCCAATTCCACGCCGGCTCCGAGATGGACCAGTCAGAAACGGTGGCAGCACCTCTGGGATACTGTATTTGGGGAAAAAGGAAAAAAAAATATATTGAAATGTAATTATGGTTGGAGAAGAGCAGAGTGAGAATAAGTGAGAGGAATGACTCTACAGACATGAAATTCAGCACAGAAGGAGGGAGAGGTGGTGTTCCAGAGGAGGTGCTCCAGGCCCTGGAAGTGAGATTCTCTGGCAGCCTATAGTGAAGATCATGGTGAGACAGTTGTGCCCCTGCAGCTCTTGGACATCCACCGGAATGCAGAGATCATCCTGCAGCCCATGGAGTAGACCCACACTGGAGCAGGGGGATGCCTCAGAGGAGGCTGTGAATGGGCTCTGAACCTTTGGGAGGCCCATGGCGGAAGAGGCTCAGGGAAGGGGACTTTCCGACCTGTGGAGAGCGGTGGGCATGCTGGAGCAGGTTTCCTGGTAGGACCTGTGACCCTGCGGGAGCCTCGCACTGGAGCATGCTGGCTGTGTCTCTGAAGCGCTGAACCCTGTGGAGTGTGACCCACCTTGTAGCAGTTTGTGGAGAACTGTTACCCCTGGGGTGGACTCACAGTGGAAAAGTTCAGGGAGATCTTTATCCCGTGGGAAGGACCCCTCACTGGGGCAGGGGAAAGGACTCCTCTCCCTGAGCAGCAGCAGGAATAAATGAACTGACCATGATCCCTGTTCCTATCTCCTTCCATTGCTGTGGAGGGAAGAGCTAGAGCTGGAATCATGGTGGAAAGGTCTTATTGTACTTATTATCCAGCTCTGAGTTTTTTAGTCATCAATTCAATTAATATCTCTAATTTGAATCTGTTTTGCCTATGACATTATTTGGGGACCGATCTCCAGCTTCTTATCTCAGCATATGAATCCTTCATTGTATTTTGCCTCCCATGTTCAGTTGAAGAAGGGAGTGATAAGGAGGCTTTGGTGGGTGCCTGGCATCCAGCCAGGGTCAACCCACTACAAACTTTGTTTTGGTTTTTTTTCCCCCCTACTAAATGCTGATGCTGCAATAGATACTTGCAGTGCTAAAGTATGGGTGGCTTTAAAAGCTGCCTTTGTTTGAGATTTTCTTGCCTTGTGTGATATGTGGTAGCTCAGCCAAGGAATGGGAAATTATGTTGCTCCTGTGCTGAGTGCTCATCCAAAATAGTGAGCTTTATTTGCATACACCTTTCTGTTGTCTGGCTTGTGGGAGGATATTGCTTTCTTGTGTATGAAAATGCCTGAAGAAAAATGTCAAGTTGGAAAACGTAACTTGGGTTCAAAGTAAAAGTATTTATTTGGAAAGCTCTCTTAAAGACTGCGTGCATAATGCACTGCTGAAAGAAGGGGGGATGTAGGTCAGGAATCCTGTGTTTACTGGTCCTGATAGACTTCACAAAATCAAAATTGCTAATCCGAGATAATGATTTTCTACAAGATTTGGCAGGAAGATTGTTATTGAATATTCCTCATTAGTAAGTCTGAACTGCAGTGCTGAGTTCTGTTGTTGAGGTTGCAGTCCATGAAGTAGAATGAGAGCAAACGTCCATCCATTAATTTCAGACAGTAACAATACTTTGCCAGAACTCAGGCTGTTTCCTTTGCAGCTCCTCAGATTCTCATCATGATGATTCAGATGCCTCATAGTGAGATGTAATGTGGCATTTGTGCTACAGCCTTTGCCCAATTGAACTAGCATATACCATAAGCAGATGGCTTTCATTCTGTTCCCTCTACAATGAGGATAAGAGGGAGGAGAAAAAAAAGGAAGGGGAAGGCTTCCTCTTTGCTGCTTCCAGCTCATTTTCCCCATCCCCTCCTCAAAGTGCACATTGATGTATGTTGTATTTTAAGTCCCGGAAAAAAATTGACATTTTCTGCTAAAGCTAAAATAGAATTGTATAACAAACGTATCGTTTAAATAATCTGTGCAGGTAGAAACTACCATGCCATTGAGAGTAAAGGCTCAGTCTTGTTTTCTGCTGGATACAATGAAAAGGGAAAAGGGCTGTGCTTTATATAGACTGGGAATAATCTGAACAATCCCATGGTGCTTCCTACTGTACTCCACCTACCTTGCATCATAACTTCCTTTCTCGTATTTATGGCCCAAAGCCAGTGCAAAGTAAACTGAGTAGTGTGTGAGGAGGGCGAGATGGCAAGAGCTGAACTCCATGCGTTTGGGTGTGGCTGAAGGCAAATACTAAACTTTGCTCTGCATTTCTGTTGAACCCTTATTGAGCAGCTGAGTATGAAAAGGATCAGGGATAACAGTCATCCCGTGTGCCTGTCTTTTAGTAAGTCTATTATTATCTTTTGCTTACCTTAATCTTTTGCTTACCTTAATCTTTAGGCACAATAAGTGAGGATGTTGCCTACCGAAGGACCGTTTTCAGGTTCTGAGGAGCTTCATGCAGAAGAATCACTGAATTACTCTATTGTTGGGGCATACTTTGCACTGAATGGAGAGCTGTAACTGTGCACCCGTTCTGACTGCTACTTATTGGAACAGGAAAATGTGCTGTTGTGCAGGCTGTCTTCTGTTGTTTAGAAAGTTGCATCTAGTCAGCAAAAATATCTGTATTAGCCACTGATTTCTTTGTAGCCATCTGGGAAGGTGCAGCATCATTGCTCCCACTAGGTAAGATGCAAGACTTAAATTTAAAACTCTTTGTATGGAGGGATTTTTGTATTTATCAGGTAAGAGTTAGTAGTAGTTTAAACTGTAGGTGCTAGCAGTTATTTCTTGTTTCTTTTGCCTGTACTTGAAATGTGATAGGTAATCTATTAATTCTACTATGTTGCCAGTTTTTCAGTTAATGAAAATGAGCTTCCACAATTACATTGTAATTCAGGATTTAAATTCATAGCAACTATTTATGTTTGAAAAGACCTAAAGAGTGACTTTTAATGCCTCCTTAAAAATGAGAGCTGAGAAAATATGTTATGCAAGCTAAAACCATTACTTAGCTGTGTTAGGGAAATACAAAAACCTTCAACACAGGTAATGAGTGCTTGAAAGGATTAGGTTTCAATCTGAAATACAGCTAATACAGAATGTGGTACAGAATTATGTTATTAGCTCTGATGCAAGGTAACAAAACAAAATATTTCGGAGGCAGTATGCTTGTTTGGCTATCAAATAATGGTATTGATTCTGTTACTGCCTTCTTGTATGCCTCAGTTTCCCTGCCTGTAAAGTAGGAAACTGCTTGCTTGTCATGACTTCCTGGTCATAAAGTGCTTTGAAGCTGAAGAATACTGTGTGAATAGATGCCCTGGTTTGTATTGTATAGTGCGTGCTGTGCCGGAAGCCTCCATAAAGTTAGGAATTCAGACAGTAGTGAAAACTGGATTAAGTTGTTATTTTTTAAATATATTCTCATCTTGATTATATTTTTAAGGGACTGAGCTTTGCTGGTTGTTGCCAATTGCTGACATTTTATGATAGGAATAAATGTGGGGATGGGGGAAGTGTGTCCCTTTTAACTCAGGTAGTTTAAGGAATTAAGTGTATTTTAATTCACATCATGCCCCATATAATAATGTTCTTCTGAATATTTGAATCCGGATTACTTGAATGCTATTAGTGTATTAGTTAGATAGTGTCCATTTTAGCCCCCTTTTAATACCAAAGATGTGTGACATCAGCTTTATAATAACTAAGGAGTGAGAGAAGTCTCACTTCTTAGTGAGTGATCCTTGCAGAAACGCCATCAAAGCTGAGAAGTAAGTTGCATTTCTATTTCCCGCCCCTTTAATCAATAATTGAGGCCTCCTGATCTAAGGAGAAGAGTGATATAAGGCCTTTGATGTGAAATGATATGTTGTTGGATGTGAATTATAAGATGTATGTTTGTTCAGGTTAGTTTTTGGAAGCAATTTTTTCTGTGTTTGGATTTTTTTTTTTTTTTTCAGTTTTTGTTTCGTGTGGCAACAAAGCAGGAGCCAAAATAGAGTGTGGTCATAGCCTAGCACTTTTACAGAGCTAGCCATTCTTTAATGTTTTACTTCCTGTCGAAAATGTGTATGCAGATGTTCAGGCCTTTTGTATTTAATGTTGTGTAATTGTATGACATGATCCTGTTGATGAGCTTGACAGTGAATGGGTCAGATTTGCAGGCAAATGTGAGGCTGTTTGGGGTGATGTGCAGAAGAGAAATGAGGGATTATAAACTGGCCCATGATTTGCTTTAATTGATGCCCTCTTCTGTCCATCTGTTTGGTTGCTTTTCTTACTATGCTTCCTTCCTGTTCCTGGGTGCCTTACAATCCTGACTTAGTGGCTGTAGTTGGAATTAATTCATAAATAATATGAGTTGAAGCAAAATTCTGTCTTTTGTGCTGAGGGTACTCAAAGTTGTACTTAACACCAATGTAGATTTTTAAAATATTTGTGACTTAAGTGGCAGGCTTTTTTGAGCTGCAAGGTCCTTTATGTTCAGTACTCTGTTTTTCCCTCCAGTTGTTTGTAAGTCAAGCACTGCAGTCATTCCTTGCAAACACTCCCTTGCTTTAGCTCGTGTGACCTTGGTCTTCTCTCCGATGTCCTTGGTGCAGCCGATCGAACTGCCTCATTTGGTGGCTCCATAACTGCAAACTTCTATTTTCTAAGCTGGAGCAGAGTCAGCTGGAATCTGTGATGTGATTTTAAAAGGAACTGCTTCAGTAGATATACAACACCCCTGGTTTCTCCCAGGTATGCCGAGGTACTGCAGTGCTTTTATATTTTAAAGCTTTTCAGTACCTATAGTGAGCATGTCATTGGGCTGGGCAAAGGGAGGGAGATCTTTTCGTTTAGACCTTAGGGGTCTGAGTCCTGTTCAAAAAATGATTGGTCTGTGTGCTGGGCATTCCTAAAACTCAGTATTTGAAAGTGTAGAGAAAAAAAACCTTCATCCAAGGCTATATGGAATTGTCAGATGTTTCAGCAATTGCTTTCATGCTATCTTTAAAGAAAGTTCAAGGTCTGACTGAAATTTATCTTCCTTTCTTTTTTTAATCAAGTCCTTAATTTATACCTAGTTTGAAACTGAATTTTTTGCACGTTAGGTTTTTCCCCCTTTGAAATTGTAGGCTGTTTATATACAACTGTATGAACACCTTCAGTTTCAGGGAGGAGTAAGAAACTGTGTTGTGCTCTGGATGGATGTAAGGATTCCATTTTCTGAACAAAGTGTCATGTGAAGACTCCTTTGTTTTGTTTTTTTTTGCCACACAGCAATAAAACAGTGATATAAACTAACTGGTAGGGTGATTAATGAATGTCACAGTTGAACCATTCCCAGGGGAAGCACGGGTGAGTCCTTGGCACCCCAGTGTGAGGTGGTGCAAGCCACAGTAGCCACCAGGGGTGGTGAGCAGCGCCAAGATACTACAGTAGGTGTTTGGGTCACATTGCTTTGTTCAGCTTTCCCACTCCTCTCTGGGAAGAGGCATCTCTGTGATGGGTTACTCTCTGGTCAGCTTGCCCTAGGCTCAGAGTGCCCAGTGGGGTGGCAGGGTACTCTAGGAGGCCTTGCAGGTGAGCAGGCAGTGGTGACAAATGTGTCACCGCTCTGTGTGAGAGGAGCACAGCTACTTAGAGAGCTTGATCATCTCAGCATTGCCCCTGGAGCCGAATGGAAGCAGGATGAGATAACATCCGTATCATAACATTTTCCTTGCTTTAGACTCTAAGGACTTTAAGGTCTATTTTTTAGGGAATTTGATCTTTCGTTGCCTTTCCATTCCTTGGTTTCTAGAATATGTGGGCTAGAAGTTATTCAGACACTCCCAAGTCCCAGAAATGGCCCCCACACAGCAGGTTTGAGTGCTCTTGGCTTAATGTATTAGTAATTATCCTGAGCATTGTGGATAGAAATGGCAACTCGTGATCCTTCCTGTGTAGTTGTCTGTATTGCTAAATCCCGAGGATTAACAACTGGATATAGACAGGCACACTGAAGAGTGAACAGCCGTGCTAGGGTCAAATTAGGTCTGCTTTGTGTATAATGCCATGGTTTTTATAATTTTCTCTTAATTCCCATCTGTGAGCTCGTCTTTTAAATTAACAAATGTTACTGCAGACACAAAGCCTGTGCCATTTAGTGGTGTTCTGAATATGAGGTTGTACAGCATTACATGTGAAGGGTTGATATGTTTTACACACATACATAACCCCGCTGTAAGTCTATTTGGGACCTTCTTTTTTATTTTATACTCTTCTGCCCCAGTAATTTTGGTTAAGGGATATTCTTACCTGGCTGCACCTGACATTATTCACTGTCAGGCTCTTCTAGGGGAGTCAGAGGCACTGCATCTGAAAGGTAACGTGTTCTGTGACAAAAGATTAAAACAAAGTGTCAGAGTTCCTGCTTGGAAAGCTTTGTCTCTTAATTTAGGTCACTACCTCCTTGTGCTGTAGACAGCAGAACCAGCTGTGCCCATTTTCGCTATATAATAAGTGTGGCATACTGATCTTACCTACCTTCACATTCTCTCTCCTAGTTTCCCTCCTTACAAGCTCCAAGTTTGGATTATTTTGTTTGGTTTTATTGTTGATTTTTTTTGTTTGTTTGGTTTTTTGGGTTTTTTCCCTCTCCCATAAAGTGACAAGGAACCGCCGGGGGAGGAGGAGGGATATATAGCCATCAGGCAGTTTTGAGCTCACTTTCAGCAGGCTTTTTCCTCTCTGTGAGTATTTGTAGAAGATGTTCAGGAATTTATCAGAAACCCTTGCCTTGGGGAGCTGGGCAAAACCAGTAGTCAGAAATTCTGTGCTGTTAGTGCAGTGCCAGGGCCTGAAAAACAGTAAGTGTTTATACTGACACGAGTGGGCTAAATACTTGCACTCTGTGTAACAAGATGTGCAGAGTCTGGAGTGTTTTTGTGAAAGCTCTTAAAAGAGTAAAAGCAGCCTCTCACATAGGGTTGAAGGGGATCTTGGCACTCAAAAGAGCCCTGGAAAGGCTTTGGAGACATCAGGAATGTGCATGTGCATGGTTGTATTCCATGAGGATCCTAAACAGAGGATTCCTAAAGCTGTGAAACAGATGGGGCTGAATTTCACTTAGTAAAGGCATAAAAACCCCTCTAATTCCATGGTATTTACATAAAATCACAGAAATAGTGCATGTGCTAATGGTTTTGCTACTTTTTAATTATTATTTAAATTTATTTTAAAAGTTATTTATCCCTCTCTCCTGTGTTTGATTGGGCCTCCTCTTCTTCCTTTTTGACCTTTTGAACTGTTGCTCCTAAGGATGCACTCCTTTCACCCTTTAGAAATGAGGACAGGCAAGGACTTATGTCTTCTTGAGAACACCTTTTCCATCTGTATGAAAAATCCTGAATTGTATAGGTTGTTGTTGCTTGAAGTGCTTAGGGGAGTAATTGCTTTCTGGAGATATTTGACTGATTTTTATGTTGCTGGAAGCTATGTTACTAGCAGCCAACTGAGACTGAAGTTGAGAATTGGTCTCAAGAGAATTGACATTAATTTTTAGCTAGCAGCCAAACTTTGATAGAAGTTTAATATTAATAGCATGTAGCGAGATGATGCTCAGAGGCGCAGTAACATCAACATTTTCTATCAAATATGGCAACTAACTTTTTAGAGTGCTTGTTTAGTAGTTGTGTCAGGAAAGACATGAGCAAGAGCAACATCTGTGTGGTGTGTATAAACAGAAAAACCAAACAGATGATCCTTCTCCAGCTGTGAAGAGGAAACCAAGTAAAATATCCTTGTTTTCCTGGGAATAGGGTTTGGGGAGTGACCTTATATTCAGGCTGAGACACAGCAAGTTGACTTGTGTTTCTAGGAACCTTTCAATGAAACGTTACAAAAATGCAAATCGTGTTTCCACTTCACTGCCTATGTAGTAAGCTCTGGGTTTTTGGGTTTTTTTTATATACCAGATGTAATTGTCATTGTTTTTCACTCCTGCTGAAGTCTAGGTGACTGTTTCTCCTGCTGTGTCAAATGATTGCAGGATACTCACACGTATAGCAAGGAGGAGTTCTGACACATCACCTGAAAAGAGAAGGGAAGAGCACCAGGTCCAGATTTAAAACTGAATAATTCTCCAGCAATGTAATTTAGTTGAGCAGGGGATTACTTCTGCAGTGTCTCTCTTGCTTATGCCTTAAAGAAATTTGGGGTTGTTTAGAAAATTGTTCTCACTGTAGTTGATAAGATGTTATCTGTGTGGGAAGGAATGCATTTAAGGAGCAGGTCGTGACTCCAAGGCTCAGCCTGCCTTTGTGTTGGAAAGTAACCGTGTGCTGTTGCCTTTGTCTTCGCAGATGTTTCTGACCGTGTACCTCAGTAACAACGAGCAGCACTTCACTGAGGTGCCAGTTACCCCCGAGACAACCTGCAGAGATGTGGTGGAGCTGTGCAAGGAGCCCGGCGAGAGCGAGTGCCACCTGGCTGAGGTGTGGTGTGGCTCAGGTAGGTCAAGCTGGCAGCTGGTGAATTACTGAGCCTTCTCTGCTCCTGGGAAGGTAGCACATGGAGACCTGACAGATGTGATCCCATCCCAGAGATTTTTCTGCATTACCATTTCATTGGTTTCTTTGTCAGACTGGCTATATGATAATGCACCTGCAGGAAGGTTCACTCACACCTGCAAAACTGAGTGAAAAGCAAAAGGGAAGCATGCAGTTGTTCTTGTCTGTGCAGCCCTTCAGTGACTCAGATGAGTCTGAGGGGTGTGAGAGAGTTTTCTCTTCCTCCCCACAGTGGGATCCCAGAAGCCTTTATGGGTGTTTTGAAGTGCTAAGTATTGGTAGTTCTGGTACAAATTCAAAATATTTCTTTACCCCACGGCCATTTTCACTTGCAGCAGTGAAATAAAGCTTTTTTTCTGATAACATCTTAAGTGTTACCAATTGCATTGAGTGTGGATGGGAAGGAGTGTGTGGGGCTACCTGGTATGAAGTGCTCTAAAGAAAGTGAGTGACAGGGAAGGTGGAGAAGCTGCTTTTGACTGTACTTTCAAGCCTGTGGATAAGGAGTTTGTGCATGTGGCTCATTGTAACTTTTCTTTTTCTATGTTCTTATCTTGGGAGTTCAAATCTCCCAAATTTGCTGTGCTCCATTGGAACTGGAGAGTAAGTAAGCACATGAAACCTAAAATACTGCTAACATCTCATGGCTTAAATGGGAAAGGGCTCTGGACTATCTCTGGTCTCCATGGTACTCATTAGATACTGGGAGCCATCCAGAGATATAAGATAGATGAATCCCTGACAGGATTTTGAGTAATGAAAAATAATTATGTCTGAGCCAACTTTTTTGAGATGCTTCAACAAGATTATAAAAGAATCAGATGATAAGGGCTTATATTTCTGTCTTCCTCTGCTGATATCTCAGGCTCACATCTGTTAAGTCTTTGGTGAGATGGATGTTTGTTTAATGCTATGAGATACCTGAGTTCTCACTTGGTATTTACTTGCTTCTGACAGAGATGTAGTATTTCTGATATTTTGAAGTCTAAAATGAAACAATTTTTTCTTCTTCTCACAAGATAACGAAGCTTTGCTTCATAAATGATAATAAAACAAAACCACCAACTTATCATGGAAAGAGATATTCTAGGAATGTATTTTAATTGTACATCTTTGTCTAAATCAGCACAATACTGAAGTCTGTGGTGAAAGAGAAGTAAAAGAAAGGTATATGTAAAAATACTGACTTTAGCCTAAGTGCCCACACCCTTTTTAGGAACACAAGTGGTTGTGGGGAGGGACAGGGTTCTTCTGTTGGTACTGAACTCCAGCTCTGGTTGGAGCTGTGCTAGAGAGAGTAGCTCCTCTCGTGTTTCCTGACCCTGAGTTCTTGCTTGGCTTTTGAGATGATGTATGCTAGAAAGGGCGGCAAGATTGTCCTGAAATCAAAGGCGACCACCTGTGGTAAGAGGCAAGTGAAGTCTGCCAGTACTTAGTGCCCAAATGTTCTTGTTAAGCTGAAAAGTGAACTTCTCTGTGAGTGGGACAATACAGTATGTGGTGTTTTATTCATATAATCGAATTATCAGCCTTTCTGCTGGTCAAGGAGGTATGAAAAAATAATCTGGATACAGAAACAAAGTGAAGCAGAGAACTTTTTCTGAGATTAGTCTTTGTAGACACATTGTGAGACACAAAAGAAGAGATGCCTAGATGTTGCTTGGACAGCTGTTGTTGTAAGGTAGGGAAAAGCCTTGTCCATTTTTACAGTGAAAATCTTGATAAGATCGCTGGGCCCAACCTTTGACCGAACACCACTGTGTTAACTAGACCCTGGCACAAAGTGCTATGTCCAGTTGTCTCCTGAACATTTCCAGGGATGGTGACTTCACCACCTCCCTGAGCAGCCTGTTCAAATGCTTAACCTGCCTTTCAGTGATGAAGTTCTTCCTGGTGTTCAAGCTTGACCTCCCCTGGTGCAGTTTGAGGCTATTTCTTCTTGTTGTGTTACTTGTTACCTGAGAGAAGGGACCAACCCCCACCCGGCTACAAGCTCCTCTCAGGGAGCTGTAGAGAGAGGTAAAGAATCCCCTGAGCCTCCTGTTCTCCAGGCCGAACAACCCCAGCTCCTCATCAGACCTGTGCTCCAGACCCTTCCCCAGCTCCACTGCCCTTCTCTGGACTATCTCCAGCACCTCTNTCCCCTGGTGCAGTTTGAGGCTATTTCTTCTTGTTGTGTTACTTGTTACCTGAGAGAAGGGACCAACCCCCACCCGGCTACAAGCTCCTCTCAGGGAGCTGTAGAGAGAGGTAAAGAATCCC
Organism: Regulus satrapa; assembly: GCA_013396955.1. Lineage (NCBI taxonomy): Eukaryota > Metazoa > Chordata > Aves > Passeriformes > Regulidae > Regulus > Regulus satrapa. The sequence continues at coordinate 66,104 of VWZN01011821.1, read as the reverse complement.
CTGAGCCTCCTGTTCTCCAGGCCGAACAACCCCAGCTCCTCATCAGACCTGTTCTCCAGACCCTTCCCCAGCTCCACTGCCCTTCTCTG
>VWZN01011821.1:4212-65871 GCA_013396955.1 Regulus satrapa | reverse complement strand
ATTGCTGATACAGGCCAGGATGTCAGTGGCCTACTTGGGCACGCTGGCTCATGTCCAGCTGCTGTTGACCAGCACCCCCAGGTTCTTTTCCACTGGGCAGCTTTCCAGACACTCTGCCCCCAGCCAGTAGCACTGTTTGGGGTTGTTGTGACCGAAGGGCAGGGCTCAGCAGTTGGCCTTGCTGAAGTTCCAAGTACAGTTCCCAGTTGTACTCGTTGACAAAAATGCAGTTATCTCAATAGCATTAAAAGATTTGAGCACTGGATTCATGCATGTTGCTTTGGGTAAAATATGTCTTAGGCATCTGCATAGCATCCGGTAACAAGCATTTGCAAGATGTTTTTGTATATATTCTGGATTTTTTTTTTTTTTTTTTTGTGAGGGGAGGAGGCGGTGGGGGAGAAATACTTTCAGCTTTTTGCTAATCTCATTTTAGATGTCAGCAAAGTTTTCCATCTTGTTCTGCCAGGATTAACCTCGATTTCTGTTTTGTTTGCATGTTACACTGAACAAATTCAACTTGCTTTAAAACAAACATGGTGCAGGACAGCTAACCTCTGGGGGTAGAAACAAAAGATTTGTGTTGGAAAATGACTTCTCAGCCTTCAATTATCTGGATCCTTTTTACATCACTAGTTTCTTTCTTTTTCTGACACTTGCTCAGGAATTTTAGCTTCTGTTGTCAGGCCTTATTAAGACCTACTTGGAAAGATGGCTGTAAGTATGCTTGAGGCACTTTGCTCCCTGAAGTGGGCCAGTTTACTACTCTCCCTGTCCTCCTAGTTTTGCTTTAAATTTGGTGAATATCGGGGCAAAATTTATTGACCTTCCTAATATTGTCAGAATTCTGTTAGGCAGTTACCCTGCCTGCTGTGGAAAGCAGTCAAAAAGAAGAGTGCGTATATAAAGATCTTTTTTTTTTCCCTCTCTGAGACATGGGTGGGGGGGGGAAGGAAAACTGTCCATTCTTCTTGAGCTTTCCAAATGTACATTTGTTTGGTATTTAAAAATCTCTTTGACCTTCCTTTAAAGCCAGTGAGTGGTATTGACAGAATCCTTGGGTAAAGGGCATCTCCCTTGATTACAGAGTTTCAGTATTGCTGAAGTATTGCTGAGCTGCTAGAAATCTGCCTCATAAGCCTGCTATATAGCCTTTAAGACAAAAATCTGCTAGTGGTACTGTTGATTTTTTGTTGTTGTTTTTGCCTTTTTTTTCTTGAATTAAGGTTTAGCAGATGAAGAACGTTTTTTGCTGTCTAGACAAGTAACTGCCAAGAGACGGCTTTTTCTGTAACAGTGACCTACTTGCTTATTCTGTAAAGCTAATCTCTTTTGACAGTGACTCCAGAAATTCTCCTTCCTAGATTGCTTGAGCACAGCTGCAGCATTTTCATTTAAAGAAACACTTTTATGTTGGAAAGAGCTTTTCACATACTGAAAACATGTTAGCGTCTCCTTTTTTTATGAAACTGAAAACACTTATACTTAATACCAACAATTTTTCCTGCTGAAAAGACTACTTCATATTAAGACAGTGACTCTTTGAAGGACTTTATTGAATGTGAATGAACTACTCTGATTTCTTTTCTCTATTTTTTCCCCACCCCTTGCCTAAAAAATAAAAGGAAACCTCCAGCAAAAGCAATGTCAGGAAAAATGAAACTGGCGCAAAAATTGTGGTATTGAATTTCATTCTTTGTCTGCTTGTCTTATTTCCCAGGCCAGGAACAGTATCTTTTCCTTGTCTGGCATCCAGCACAAATGGGTCCAACATGATCATGAGCCCCAGTGCTGTTAGAAGATACCGTGACAGTATCCTGCCTCTGTAAATTTACTACTGTGATATATTGACCACACTGTTACCATGACATTTTAAAAAGGCAGAAAAAAATTCTAGTAAAACATCTAGAATAACAAAAGAAACTGCTTTTATGTGAAGATTTAGAGGCCAGTAAGTAATTCTAGTTATGTTCTGGCTGTGAGTGCCTGGCTGTGATGTATGTAAATTTTTAAGGAATGATAATACAGAAAGGGAAGAGCATACTGGTAGATTTAGATTCGCACTGGGTTTTTCTGTTATCAAAAGGCAGGAAGTGTAAGACTTAACAATTACTTATATGACTGAGTCCTGTGCTTGGGAATAAAAACAGGAAAAGAAATTCAGTGGAACTTGTGCACGTAACTTTTTCATTTCGGTTATTTGAAAGGAAATGGGCAGTTCTTACTGGGCTCACTTTTCAGTGTCTCATCCTTTTTTTACTTTGAGTTCAGCTTTTCAAGGTTTATCAGAAATAGGGCTTTCAAAATTCATCTTGTCTGAACTTCATGAAATTTGCTGTCCAAGACAATGAGCTGGATCTGTGTCTGACAGGAGCTGTGGGAGAACACTTGAAGTGACAGGAGCTCTGAGCTGGCACGCTGAGGATCAGGCCCGCTGGGTACTGCCAAGGAGCCTCTTCAGGGTGTTGAGTGCTCCTGCCTGAGCTCGGATGCAAGGGCTGCCATCCAGCGTTAAGAGGAGAATTCCTCTTCCCTGAGAGTTTATCTTTGCACCTCTCTTCATTCTCATTGGAATTAGGAAGCAAATGAGTCCCTGTAGGAGTCGTGGCAGCAGTCCCCTTGAGGAGGGGGGGTAGGAATGACTAAGGAATGAGTTTGTCTGAGGTGCCACAGAAGAGCGCATTTCCTGTGCTGGTGAGTGGGTAAGGTGATTTGCACATACAGAATGAGGGCACTTGAACTGAAAGCTCTGAATTCCCTGTTTGTTTTCCCTGGAGCTGTGGTGATGCCTCAGCTTTTCTCTTTAGAAGGTGGATTTTTCCAGGGCTGCTCTTCAGAGATGTTGGTTTAGTTTCAGAAGCAAGGAGCAATGCAGTGGCTTCTTAAGGGAAAAGTAGAAATATCTGTGGATGAGAGCAAGTGTTACGTGCACTCACTACACCTGTGCACTAACAGGTGTTAAGGTGAAGGATGGACAGATATTTCTGGTTTGGTGTGGGCCCAAGCTGTGGTGGGATGTTGCAGTTAAATGTTTTTTTACCTTTTCAGAACGTCCTGTAGCTGATAATGAACGGATGCTGGATATTCTGCAGAGGTTTGGAATGCAGAGGAGCGAGGTGCGTTTCTTTCTTCGCCATGAACGCTCTCCCTGCCGGTCCGCTGGTAGGTGTTGTTCTCTTGTTTGTTTGTTCAGATTCTGTTTCGTTTTTCAAGGCTAAGGAAATAGGTCGTGTGTGTTACTTGTTAATGTTGCAGCCCTTTTTTGTCTCACCATTGGCTAATCTTTGCAAAGGCTTCATCTTCCCTTGCCATATCTGGGAACAGTAAATCCAAATTGCAATTTCTGCAGGTTTTCTGGAGCTGGCTATCACCAAATCATCCAAGGGCATACTGTGTTAAATATATTTTCTTTAGCAAAATATCTTGAGATCTGTGGTGGTGATCTCTTCTTTCAAGTATAGTAACCAGACTCTTTGCCAGTAATGTAATCTGTGATTTGGTGATTATTCACCTGGATAATACTTTACCAGGGTGATGAACTTAGCATACTAGGCAAAGATAGAGTTCTTCAAAGTTTCTCCTACACCTTTGTGTTAGTTTTAGGAATAGCATTAAATGAACAGCCTGGTCAGGCTTTCTGAGAACATAATTCTCATTGTAAATTGAAATGTGAAACCTGTAAAGAAGGTGAATTTCAGCTTTTCAGGGGTTTTCTGTGTATCCCACATTCATCTCTTCAGTAGAATCTTTCAATTTTACCTTTAAATCAATCTGCCAGATTCTTCTTCCTCCCCTTTTTCTGTTTTCATCCTTAGCAGTCTTCTTTAGTGTTGGAAACACTGCATTTCTTAAGTGGCATTGTACCCAGCATATTTTAGATGGCTAAGTGTATCTTGATATTTGAAATGTGTACTGGTGATAGAATGAGTGCATGAGAAGCTAAAGCTGTGCCATTTTTACCTGCTGAGGATCTTACAGAGCAGTTTAGTTGTCAAAATGTATTTCTTCAAGTCCAGGGTGCTTATAATATTAGGATTATTGTAATTTTATTAGCCATGGCAGTGCGAAGCAATGTAGTTGAGCTCTGACTTAGTCTCACAGAAATACAGTCTTAATAGGAATCAAATGGGCAGGAAGGTAACAGGCATGGCTTTGTCCTGTAGTATACTTATGTTCTACACAGAAATCATTGAGCTTGGTATTGGGCATCTGAGCACTATTTGCACATAATTTGATGGAAATAAAGTATGTTTCTAGTTAAGCAGTGTCTTCACAGACACAATGACTGCCAGCAAGAAGAAAAAAAGGTGCCTTTAAACTGTTATATATAATGCACATTTAGTAGGGGCTGAGTGCCTTTTTGCCACAGGATAAATACTGGATTAGCCTACTATTGATTAAGCTGGTTTTGTTTGTATTTTTGAACAGAACTATACTTTAAAATAAAAGTTGACATTGAACAGACATCTTTTCAGAAAATGTGTTGTGTCATCACTTAAATTCATCTTGGTAGTAAGCACATAAGAATAGGTGTTCAGATTCTACACCATAATGGTTGTTCTGATTCTCCTTTTTACTGAATGCTAAGTCTAAAAGGATAAGAAAGATCTTGTATTACCTTACCGTCTTTGACTATTTTTGTCTAGGAACTGGACAGAGATCTCAAGATCCAGCCTTCAAACGAAATGGTGTGAAAATGCCTGGTGATAGAAGAATAGAGAATGGGGTAAGTGCTTGATGCCATAGCTGCTTGGATTGGGTCTGGCTGAGCTGGAGCTCCTTTTCCCACAGCAGCCCTCCCAATGCTGTGCTTTGCATTGGCAGCCAGAAGGGTGCTGATAATGCTCCAGAGTTTTGGCTGCTGCTGAGCAGGGCTGGCACAGCATCAGCACTATCTCAGCATTCCCCCACATCAAGGGGCTGGCCGTGGGCAAGGTCCTGGGAGGGGACGCAACTGGACCAGCTGATCCAAAGTAACCAAAGGAATATTCCATGGCATGTGGCGTCAGCTGTGATACACAAGCCAAGGGAAGGAGGAGGAACGGGGGAACATGAGTTACTTTACAATGTTTGCCTCCTGGAGCAACTGCTCCCTGTGCTGAAGCTCTGCTTCCCGACTGGTAGCTGGACATCACTTTCTGATAGGTAGAGAATAAACTATTTTTTGTCCTTGCTTGCTTGCACAAACTGTTTTGCCTTTGCTTTAGAAAACTGCCTTTTTTCAACCTAGGACTTATTTTCCAGCTTATATTGTCTGCCCTGTCCTGCTGGGAAGGGGAGTGGTAAAGCAGCTTGGTGGGCACCTGGCATCCAGCCAGGTGCCATTAACCATCCATTTAACCACAGTCCTTTTTGGTCCCTGAAGAGGGGTGAGACAAAGGCAGTTTTATATATATATATATATGTGTGTGTGTGTGTACATTTTGCATACCATAGTAAAATGTAGTTGCCAAGTATCAAGCTCCTGTGTGGGACACAGTTTGTCAGCTGCGTTGCTTATCTCTTTATTTTGCTGAGTTTGGGAACATATTAATATACACAATGGCTCTGTGCTTTGCCCTCACACTGATGGCCTTGGTATGCTGGGGGAGCTGTCTTGTGGGAATGATGAGGGAATACACCTCCCTCTCCCTGCCTGAGATTGATGTGAATGCTTTTAAAATGCAGGCTCCCACGGTCTTTGCTCATCCATATATAAGCTGCTTAATACTGTTAATAATATTAACTAATACTGTTGGCACCCTGTGGGGTTTGTGGAGTTCAGTGTCACCGTGGTGTAAGAGAAAACAAGCTTTTGATGAGGAGATATTGATATGTGCTTGGAGGTATGCAGTTCCTGGGTGGCAGGGTGTGTGGAAGGATTTGGGCAGGTGCCTGGGGTGCTTATCACCTCCCATTGCCTGGGACTTTATACCTGAACAGGTAATCAGTCAACCCTGGCAAACCAACACCCTAGCTGAGAGAAGGGTACCTTACCTACCCCAGTGAAAACCAGCAGCCTCTCACCCTATACTGCTGCCTGGCCTGTGAGCCACAGTTTAGTACTCAGAGCACTGTAGTTGAGGCAGGAGCCCAAACTGTGGTTGAGGACACTATGGCTGAGACTCAAGCCACCATAATTACCCCAGTAGTGAAGAAGGAAAAATGGAAGTGGATGAAGTAAGCTGCAGGTCTCTGTTGTTGGTTGGAAAGAGAGGAAGAAGGAGAATTAGCAGAATAGGGGTCAGAAAAAGAAGCAAGTCCTTCAAAAAAGAAATTGCAGGGAGTGAGACAAATCAAACAGGAGATGAAGTTACTGGGTCCTCGGCCTCATCAGAACTTCAAGACTTGCAAAAATATTACAGCTGCCAGCCATGTGAGCAGATTTCTGCCTGGCTGCTTCAATGCTGGAGTAATGGGGCTGGCAGTCAGTACTTGGAAGGTCATGAAGCCCAACAGCTGTGCTCCCTTGCTAGTGATCAGGAAATTGAAAGAGGAATTGGAAAACAGAAAACAATTTGCAGTTTCTGGACATGGCTCCTCTCAAGTGTGAGGGCAAGATATCCATTTTAGGAAGATCCTGTAAATTTCCAGGAAAGTTAACCACTGCACATGAAGGTATCCAGTACTTGAGAGAATTAGTAGTGCTGGAAGTAATCTGTAGTGATCTCAAAAGTGACAATGTTCCTAAAGACACAGAGGGATGTCCCTTGCACAGTGGCCATGTGGAGGAAGGTAGTTCAAAGTGCCCCTGCATCACATTCCAGCATCTTGGTGGCACTGTATTACTTGTAGATTGATACACCAAATGTAGAGGTGGCATCTTCCTGAGTTTGAAATGTAGAAGAAACTGGGTACCTCCACAACCCTGTGGGCCAGCCAGATTTTAGGGGCAGCCCAAGAGATCACTCCTCTCCTGCCCCAGTCAGAGGGAAGGAAAGCCCCAAGAACAGGCCATGTAATGAGCTCTGGTTGTTTCTGTGTGAGCAGGGACAGGACGTGAGGCAGTGGGATGAACAAGGGATGACCTCTAAGCTGGAAGCCTGTGGCTGTGAACTGAGAGGGAAGGGAGCTATTCAGAGTCACCCAAGAAGGCTGTCAGTGTAGTTGCCACAGAGAGACAGGACAGCAGTCAGTGATGTCCCAGACATAAAAGGGCTGAGATGACCTCCTTTAACAATGGTGAGGGGACTTCTGATCTGGCATTGCAAAGGTCAGCTGGAACACTCTGACCAGGAACAGGAATAGAGGGTCTCTGTCCTTGGCCAGAAAGAGGAAAGAGAGGACTGGGCACACCAGATCCACAAAAATCTAAAGTTGTAGTAGATAACGGATGTTTGTTACTGATGCCATCAAGGCAGAGGAGTGCAGAACCCACTTGGATCTCTGGAGTGACTGGGAGATGCCAGGAGTTGTCTGTATTAGAGGCTGAGTTGAGTTTGACAGGGGACAAAGTGCAAAAGCACCCCATGGTGACTGCCCAGAGGGCCCTGGTATCCTCAGCATCAACTACCTCAGGAGAGGGTACTTCACGGAACCCAAGGGATACTGATAGGGTTTAGCTGTAGCCACTGTGAATACAGTGAAAATTGATTATCCACCCTGCCTGGCACAAAAAGACCCCTCCATTGTGGGATTGCTGCAAGTCAAAGACCAGCAGGTGATGATTGCTACCAGGAAGGACAGTGCACTGGCAGCAATATCACACCAACTGAGACTCTCTAATTCCTATCCATGAACTACTTCATTGAATGGAGAGCCAAGGAGTGCTCAGCAGGACCCACTCACCCTTTAACAACCCCGTATGGCCAGTGCAGAAGTCTGCAGGGGCCTTGAGCGACGCATTCTGTGGTGACATGGTACCTTGGCGAGAATTGAATCAGACGGTGGGACTAATTTTTGAAATAACCTCATAAGCTATTGGGAAAAGCAAAATGGCATTGAGTGAATATATCGTGACACTTAGTGCCCACAAGCCTCTGGAAGAAAGTGAAAATGGAAGTTATTATAGTGAAAATGGAAGTCATTATAGTGAAAATGGAAGTTTCCCCTCTTTGGAGATACTGGTGCAAATTGTGCCATGGAAAGAAACCAAGAGGCTGTTGTGGAGACGTCATTAATGACTGCTGTAAAATAGACACAAAGCCTCTTGGAATTATCCTGATTTTCAGTTTTCAGGGTGTTATCAGGATCCGTTGGCTGCCATAGCTGTGCTTGTATAGGTGATCTCAGAGCACCCCTTTTCTGTTCTCATCAGAATTCTTTTCTAATATAACTTCAGTTTGGTGTTTTTTTTCACTTGCAGTTTCATCAGAGATCCTTAACTCAGGATTTCAAGTTGACACCAGTTACTGTTTTGGCTTTGAATCCATTGTTTGCCACTCTTGCTCCGTAATTATGGATGTAAGATTGAATCTAGGTTCAGGAAATACCTGAACAGACAACCAATAACAATGTTGTCTTTAAAAGTGGTGGTTTCTCTCCTGCCCAGCCGTATTTAAACTTTCTATTTTCTTCAGCTTACGTGGAAGTGCTTCAAACTGTAGTGATACACCTACGAGCACAGATCCATTGTGCCACATGCTGAGCATTCTGGGCTCAGTCAGTCAAAGCTGATTCATGCTGAGCTGATTTATAAAGGGCTCTGAAATGCCTCTTTAAAATGCTGCTGGGATTTTGCTAGAAACATTTATGTTCCAAGAGATGTCATTTGGTGTCAGTTGTTGGATTGGGCTACACATGCATATGAGCTTACAATTGTTTATCCTTTTACTGTGAGGAGATGCTGTGTCTCTCAAATTATTTTATTGGGTATTCAGTAGTTGTTACTTTTGAAAGACCTCTATCATGCTTTTCTGCAGTAGCTCTATTAAGTGCTAGCCAAATTAAGAATTCTAGACTTAGCATGCTTTGGGTTTTCTTTGACAGGTAAGTGCACCAAGGATGGATATGACACTGGCTGAACTTCAGGAAATGGCATCACGCCAACAGCAACAAATTGAGGCTCAACAACAATTGCTAGCTAACAAGGTGAGTTTGGAACTAGATTGTTTACAGCAAGAAACAAAAGTAGTAACAATCATGTGAAGTGGAGGGAGGATTGGGGAATTGCACTTTTTTCACCCCTTTGAAACAGAGGACTTATTTTCTTTGGCTGCCTCTTTTTAAATTTGAAAGTCAATGTATGCAAATATCCAGTTGTAAAACATATAAATAATGTCAGTGATAGAAGCGACCATTTAGTTTGCTGAAAAGGATAGAGCACATAACATTAATATATTGTCATTCATCCTGGTGGCTCTTTCAGCTCTGTTTGTGCTCCATGTGGTGACCAGCGATTCACCAGTTTGATCACTGAACAATGCTTTTGTCTCTGCTGTCCTGTCATGCTATCTTGCCTTCTCCTGATAAGAGTTCAGTGTGCCTTGTTTTCTGGCGCTGCTGGAATAGATGTCATATATGTGATGAAAGTAACTTAAGAACTGTGATTTATGAAATGCTTACAGAACAATAGCAGAAAAGCTAATGGAGGCACACAGGCTGCTCCTGAATTGTGTAGGGGAAAAAAAACCCTGTGAGTGCATCTGCAGAATGGTGGCACAGAGTTTGTTTTGCTTGAGTGTTGTTGGTACACATTACTCTTGAAAAATCTAACAGAAAATGCTGCTTTTGGCAGAGAATTGTTAAATGTGAGCCTGTCCTGAAGAGGGCTCATCTCTCTGGGTGGGTGTTCCCATGCATTTCAGAATGTGCTTCGCTGGGGAAGAAGGCTGCTCTTGAGGATCTGTTCTCAGTACGTTTTCTGCATCACACACCGTGTCTCCCTCTCCCTTTGAGATCAGCTGTGTGTGTCTGTATGTTTAGTACCTTGTTCTGTTCCCTTGGCCCCCGATAATTGTATTTCAGGGAAATGCTTCAAGCCATGGCTTTCTAATAGCTCTGCAGCACCTGCTAAGTGATATTATGGCCTGTCAGAATAACCAATAAAACTGCTTTGTGGTAAGAACAGGTGCAACTATAATGCAGGAAATTGGTCAATCAACCAAGTGATAAGAAGTTTCACCTGAAATGTAGAAGAACAATTAATACCTTGTTTAATTGGCCAAAGATTTTTGCCCTCTTCTCAGTTCCAGCTGAGATGGGTTTATATATGAGAAGCCTAAACTTTCACAGCTTCTGTTTCACTCACAGGTGATGGCAATACAGCCTGGTCTCATAAATAACACTGTAGTCACAAGAAACAGGAAGGCCTTTTTACTATAAATGGAGTTGTACCAGATTAAAAAAATAAAAATAGGAGTTTGGGTATGGATAGCTACTCATTGGGTAGGTGTCTGCTGCCTGTGGTTTGAAGAAGAGAAGCCCTGTGGGTGTCCCACTGCTAGGATTTTTAATTTCAGTGCTCTCTGGAACAAACCTGCTTTCCTCGGTGCCTCTTCAGAGTGACTTTTCATTGCCTCTTTCTTGCCTTCTGAAATCAGATGCAATATTAAAAATAGATTCTGAGGGAGGAGAAATACGCTTTCTTTTTAGATGTGAGCGGTAATATATATTTTTTTTTTCTGTGACATTTTCCTGCGTGGGTGTGGCTCTAAAGTAGTGCATACACTGAGTGCTGCCTGGTCCTGGTTTTCTCCAGAAGGCAAGCTCACTTTCTTACTCTGCCTTTTTTATTCCAAGTGCACAAGAACCCCTGTTTTCTAAATCTGACTGGTGATTTTTTTTTTTTGTGGGTTTGGTTTATTTGGGTTTGTTTTTTTTTTTTTGGAGGAAGTGTGGAGTTCTAATGTTAGGAGGCATGGTAGTCTTGGATTTTAGTGGGTGCCTGGGAAAATCTTACAAGTTCTACTCCCCTGGAGCAACCTGTCATCTCCAGAGCTGGAAGCCATGTATAATGGCCACTGATTTAGAGGAGTTCTTTGTTGATGATCTAGTGGTCTCATGGTTTCTTCTAGGTCTAATGTAGACATGTGTATGTAGAAACTGATAACACATTATTTTACTCTCTTGGAAAGGCAAAAGGATCCCCTTCACTAAGGTGGCACCTGTTGTTCAAATGAGGGCCACGTCACTTGTAGAGGTTTTCTGGTGTCATGAATTATCTGTGTGCTGACAGTGGTGATCATTATCAGAAGACCAGTGTGTTTTCAGAGGTTTGGTGTGCAGCCATCCTCCCTCTCAAGGAGGTTTTAGCAGAACTAGTAAAAGTACAAATAGGAATGGAAAATAATTTATGGAATACCTTCTACATAAAGAATGTCTAATGTTCTCCAGCATGACTTAGTTGTTTAAAATGTGACATACGATCTGTAAAGCGCAAGCAGCATGGAGAAGGTGGAGAGGAAATGTTCCTTAACTCTTGTAACTCAAGAGCCGAGCAGTGATTAATTCAAATTAACAAATGTCTTGGAACACGAATGCTAAAGTTTTTCTTAGACTTCAAAATCTTTGTTTTGACTGCAGGAACAGCGCCTGAAATTCCTGAAGCAGCAAGATCAGCGACAACAGCAGCAAGCTGCTGAACAGGAAAAACTGAAGCGATTAAAGGAAATTGCTGAGAATCAAGAAGCCAAACTTAAGAAAGTGAGAGCATTGAAAGGTCATGTGGAGCAAAAAAGACTCAGCAATGGGAAATTAGGTGAGTTGCTGCTTGGGAAAGGTAGCCTGGGATTTTTCATGAAAAGCAGTTCTTGGAAGTCAAAAAGTTCTGGTTATTTCAGTGATTAAGAGGAGTTATTTACAGCATTCCAGGAAATGTTGATCTTAATTTCAAATCTTGTATTTACCAAGAGAACTCATGACTGACTTAGAACAAAATATATTTTCTTACTATATTTTAAAACATCCTGTGAGAGCACCCTGTATTTTGAGCCTAGCATGTCTGCTCTTTAATTACAGTGTAGGTTTTTTCCTTACTTGAATATCTTTGTGCACCACTTAACTTTTTCCATCCTTGATGTCAATGCCCTACACGTTTAGCGTTATTTTCTTGGCCTATAACAAGGTTTAGCCTCTGATACTCAAGCTACCTTTTATGTAGGAGGTAACTAATGGCCAAATTTGCTTTTTTAATTTGCTTATATTTGATTTTTAGTTATGTACATCTGACCAGTGTCTTGCTTACTATAGTACTGATTGGATGCTTGTAGTTCAGCATGTTGATAAAACATTAAGTCTGAAATAAATATTTATTCTTCTGCCTACCTTTGCATCCTCTCTATTGCGTAGAACTTGCTATTTCCAGCCTGACTCAACTGAAAACATGAATATGTTGTTTTAGTAGGAATTATTTTGATTGGCAGATAAAGCAAAGGTGTTTTTCTGTTGGACAATCCCTTTTCTGTTTGAGTTCTATTGCACAAAATAAACTTAAGTTTTAAGGCGTGGAAGGATGGTAGAATAATACAAGGTCTTGGAGCAAGTGAATCTGTTTTCCTGCACCATCCCCAGCAGGTCAGATTTTGAATTCTTGCTTGAATTCTTACTGATTCCTTAAACTTCATTCCACAATAGAACAGTTTCAGCGGTGGGAGCAGCTGATGACAGATGTTTGTAATAGATCCTGAAAAACCCTCTGAGTCTTTGTTTTATATCACAGCTTGGGTGTTTTGTCACTGAGTTCTTATGACCTAAATTCAGAGTTCTGAGTATCATAAATACAGCTTGTGGTTTAGTGACTGTCTTCCTGCTGAATTCAGCGTTCAGTGAATTTAGGCTTCTCCAGATGAATTCAGTCTGGCATTGTGGTTTTGTTTGTTTCCATACTTCAGAAAGTTTAAAAAAAAAAAGTAGTTCTCTTTCCCTCATCGTTAGTGCTCTAAGTAGACCAAATTTCCATAACCATTCTAGTGAGTGTGTATTTGCCAGGGCTCAGAGGAAGAGCTGGTGTGACAGGGCAGTGGGTTTGGCTGAGCAGCCCCGCTCTGGAGCCTGGCAGGGCGCTCTCTGTCTCCTTAAGTGCTGCCTTGGAAGCAGCCCACGCTGGGCTGTTTCTCAGGGCAGCTATTGTGCTCTGCCCTTCTTTGCAGTGGAGGAGATTGAACAGATGAACAGCCTGTTCCAGCAAAAGCAGCGCGAGCTGGTGCTGGCCGTGTCAAAAGTAGAGGAGCTCACCAGGCAACTGGAGATGCTGAAGAACGGCCGGATTGATGGTTACCACGACAACCAGTCGGCTGTAGCTGAGCTCGACCGCCTCTACAAGGAGCTGCAGGTAATGGGAGGCCAGCCCGTGACCCGCAGCTCTGCTGGGATAAAAGTTGGTTGGGTTGTTTCTTACCTTGTTGGGAAGAAACCCCGTTGGTCCTGTTCCTGCCAGGGGGCTGTGTGACGGCCTGCATGCTGAAGATGGAGGGTTAGTTGTGCTGGGTTCAGGGGTAAAGAGAGGAAGGAGCACACACTTGTGTGTACCTTTCCTTTTTGCAAAATTTGGAGACTAACCGAAGTTTTCTCTGGAGGGAAAACATGACTTGACTTTTCAGAAGGCTTTTCTCTTTCCAACTGTTTCCTGTCCTCGATCCTGAAAGTGAATTTGTTTTTATTTTGGTCATTTTCCCCTCCTCCCCCACTGCTTTGTGAATTTATTCAGTTGAGGAACAAACTGAACCAGGAGCAGAATGCCAAGCTGCAGCAACAGAGGGAGTGTTTGAACAAGCGCAACTTGGAGGTGGCAGTCATGGATAAGCGTGTTAATGAGCTGCGCGAGCGGCTGTGGAAGAAAAAGGCAGCTCTGCAACAGAAAGAGAATGTACCAGTAAGTGTGGGCTATTTAATAACTAAAACATTAATTCTGTGTCTTGCCTGTACAGCCTGAAGTAAAAACTTGCTTGGGGGGAAAGGCTGTTGAGATGCTAGACTTGTTGTCTTTATCCATATGTAGTGGAAGTCTTGTATTATTAAAGTCCTTTTCATGGTACATTAGTGTTAACCTACTTACTCTTTACAGACAAGAAGTCTTATGCTGTCGTGGAATTCTATTTTAGTTTTTTTTTTTGCTGTTATTACCTCAGCTTTATAATTCTCAAAGCACTTTTGATATTGGAGTATCATTTGCTACTTGTTTTATCCTTTTTGAGTTCTGTTTCAAACTCTATGAATGGATACTGCAGAATAAGATCCTTAAAATTTTCTTCTGTTTTTTTTCCCCCCAAGGTTTCTTCAGATGGGAATTTACCACAGCCAGTGGCTTCTGCTGCAAGTCGAGTGGCAGCAGTAGGTCCTTATATCCAGTCCTCTACTATGCCACGTATTGCTTCCAGACCTGAGCTTTTGGTGAAGCCAGCATTTTCAGATGGGACACAAGCTTTGCAGGTACCTGATGGGCCACTGAAAACACAAACGCTGCCCAATATGAGAGCTGGGAACAGTTCACAAGCTAAAGCTCCTTCAGGTAATAGCTTACAGTTAATATTTTTTTTTTGTCCAGACATGTTTTGTTTTCTTACCAAACCGATTTGTGTTGATTTTTTTTTTTTTAAAGCAAAGTAGTATTTGAGATGTGTCTTGCTACTTGCAATTTTTCATGCACCAGGAAAAAGAATAGCTCTGAGGTTCTATGATTCAGTGTTAAAAATTAAGTAAATCTATTATAAAGCACTTTTGAGTTTTTTATACAGTGTGGACTATAGGAGGATTTTTCTATAAAGTAATTATTTATTTTAAAGTTATCCTAAAAACTATTCTACAGTGTGTTAGAGTTTCTAGATGCAATTTTAGTACATATCTGGTAACCTGGTGCCTAGATTTAAAACCTGACAGTGCCAAGTTTTCTTCTGATTGTGCATTTTGGAAATGACACATGTAAAGGATTAACCAGCACGCCAGACTTTACAAAGGAGACAGTTACTCGTAGTACAGAAATAGCAGTAAAGTTACTGACTTGCTGATGGGTGAGGTTTGGCCTCTTCTACTTGGAGAGTTAATGGAGATTTGTTGGCTTCTCTCTGTGGCTTTCTCCTGTGAGAGACAGTGCAGTTCAGTAAGAGAAGTCTAAGTAAACTTTTAGACAGTTGTAAATATCTCAACTGTGCTATCCTGGGAGATGACTCTCTTTTCAACTGGGAGAGAAGAGAAGCAGTGATCTTTCTAAAAGCCAGGAATGGAGACTGAGATTGTTAGAATAGTTATGTTTATTTTCTATCTCCCTTCCTCCATCTGCAGTTCTGGCAGATACTAAAGTAACCATTGCACAAAAGCACTTCCAAGTGTCTCTTGCTGCATTGGAGAATGGAGGAATGTTTCTTTTTATTTGGTTTGCTGGTCCTAAAACTTCTGGAGTGACATTTAAGCGCTACACCATACAAAACTTGAATTTTGGTAGAGGAATGTGTGGTGCTTAGCTATTTGTACTAAAATATCAGTTCTTTTTTTTTTAGCTTTTGAACAAAAGGACTGCTTTCCTAGAGAGAGTTTCTTGGTACTTTGTGAGATTGAAACTTTCTGCTGCTGCTTATTATTACTGCTTGAATTTAACTTTACTTAGGTTATTTAGAATTTAGTAGAGAAAATTTGGTGAAATACTTAATAGGAGATTGCAAGCATTTTCTTAGTGGTTTTGCAGGACTGGGTGTCTGCTCTAGGGAATATAAAGATCAGCTTTAATGCTGTGTTAACCTCGATGCACATACAAGACACAGATGAATTTTCTCCTGTTTTGGATATCCCTGGCAGGGTCTGTCTATGCTTTGAAGCATCATGTTTTTCTCTGCACAGTGTATCTTTCCTATATTTAACATTCTTTTTTAACTTAGCCCAAATAATCAAGGAAAGTTTCCGACTAACTGGATATAAGCCAATCTAGAGAAGTTGCTTTTTTGAATGCTTTTTAGTGCAGATGTGTCCTATGACAAAGAGTTTTGCTGCTGTTTTTGATAGTTATTCTTGAACTTCATTTCCATTCTCTTTTTAAAACAAATGAAATTCTCTAATATAGGCTTTATAGCTGTTAACCTCTGTGTGATAATTTTACATTGGCTAGACCTGACTCTTACAGAAAAAACCTTATTTGTAATAAGTCTACTACTTTAGCTTTATCTGTCCCACTTATTCTCTCCTAGGTTCTGTGGTTCCCAGTGCAAAACCTTCCCCATCTGCCCCTGACTGGAGTGGTTTGAATACAGACAATCATATTAATCAAGGATCAGCCTTGGCTTCAGGAAAAGGAATTGTGACAAGTGAAGGACAAGGTATGTTCTTATTGCTTCGCTAATCTTAAAATTTGGAGAATTTAGTTGATACCTCTCTTCTAAATGAGTCAGTAAATAATGGAGAATTAATTTTAAAGCACACACACAAAAAAAAATTGCCATTGCTTTGCTATGGTTGTAGGGTTTTTAAGAAGGAAGAAACAAAATGCATGACTCACTTCAGGTCATGAAGTAGATCCTACTGTTGAATTTGCCCCTGTTGAATTTGTACAATGCAGCATTTGACAGGCCCAGGGGCCTTTAGTGCAGAGGTAGGATGGATGCAGAAAGCATCCCCTGCATACACTGGTAAACAGTGCACAGAGCAGGACTCTCACCCCTACAATTGTGCCATCCCGTTTGAAAGTTGTCTCCTCTCTCTTCAACAACAGCTGAAGGAGAAACTTTTTTGCGAGACAAAGAGAAGAAGGTGCGTCCGTTCTCCATGTTTGACTCTGTGGACCAGTCTGCTGGGCTGGGCACGCTGAGGAAGAACCAGAGCAGCGAGGATCTCCTGCGGGAAGCACAGGTAAGCAGGGAACCCCGGCTGCTGCTTCCCATCTGCCAGGGCTTGCCCACAGCTGTTCTAATGTGGCTGGCAGAGAGCTCCAAGAAGTACTGAGGTCAGCTTTCAAAAGACTGCTGCTGAGGAAAAAGAATAGGTTCTTATGGTTTTAATGGCAATTGGCAGCTCCAAATCAGTCTCTGCACTGATTATGGTGAGGATCTATTGGCTGTATTACTTGCATGAGTGTGTATTTTTTTTCCCCCAAAGATACAAATAGAATTTGTTCATTTGTTTGTTTGTTTTTCAAAATAATCTACATATTTGTTTCACTCTTTAATGCAAGAGTGTCCTTCAGATAGCAGTGAAACTTGCCACCTAAATCTTGGTGTGAGGGCACACTGGTGTGAAGTAGGGGTGAACTAGCCTACAGCTGGGGATGACAAGTGCTTTGTTGGAGAGCAACCTCTTGCCAACTGTGTGTTTGGTATTTCTAGAGAAATTACTGTGCCGTGCTATTGCTCCTGTTTTAAACATAGCTGTTACAGCAAGAATTAGAGAATAGGCTCAAAGTATTTACAGACATGAATGATGAAAAAATGTTTCAAGCAGTTTCTTCTTGTTTCTAATGATGTTGTAAACCTTATTTACAGCTGTGGCAGACATAATATCTGTACTTTGAGGCTCTTGGGTCCTTCATAGCAGAACTCCTAAATCATGTTTTGCTGTTTTATCTTAATGAAATTCTTTTGTCTTTCAGACGACCAATAAAAATGTAGCCAAGGTGCCACCACCTGTCCCCACTAAACCAAAACAGATAAACTTGCCTTACTTCGGTCAAGCCAGTCACCTGCAACCTGCTGATACAAAGCTGGATGGAAACCTGCAGAAGCTGCCTTTGGCTGTTGCAGCTATGGGGAACAAGCAAAAACCAGTGGTACAGCAGCCTTCTCATCCTTCTCAGCAGATACAGCAAAGAATTTCTGTACCTCCTGCAGTTTCTTCATCTAGCCAAGATCAAATTCTTTCTTCCTCCAAACAGGAGAGTCCCCCAGCAGCAGCTGTAAGACCTTTTACTCCTCAGCCATCCAAAGAGACTTCACTGCCACCATTTCGAAAGCCTCAGACTGTAGCTGCAAGTTCCATTTACAGCATGTACACCCAACAGCAGACTCCTGGGAAGAACTTCCAGCAGGCAGTGCAGACTGCTTTGACGAGGGCGCAGACCAGAGGACCACACTTCCCAAGTGGTAAGCGTGTGGCTCTCTCCCTCTCTTCTGTCTGATAAACCTCAGTTCTTCCCACATGTGGGTATGAAGCTGTTCTCCAGGGGAATTAAGTGGGTGAAGGCAGCTGTAAGAGTCTTAGGTGGCTCTTTTATGCTGTGTAAGAGCGTTAACAAGAAGTGCAGAATGTGTGTCTTGGGTTTGCAGGATAACTAATGGTAGATGTGGTTACCAGATTAGTTCTGTTCAGTTTTTTCTGTTTCTTTGCCCTACGTAAAGAATACACAACCTGATTCACCTTTCTTTGTTGTTGCTTTCTTATTGTTCAAATATTTTAACTCGTTTCCCCCTCTCCCCTCTGAACTGCTCCACAGTGTATGGCAAGCCCGTGATGGCAGGAGCCGGGGTACAGAATCAGCTGCCACAGACAGAGAACATTTACTCCAACCTCCACGGCAAGCCAGGCAGTCCAGAGCCTGAGATGGAAACAGCAGCCTCTGCTCATGAGAGCCACGAACCAGAGCGGATACCCCGTCCCCTGAGCCCCACCAAGCTGCTGCCTTTCTTATCCAACCCCTACCGCAACCAGAGCGACGCCGACCTGGAAGCGCTGCGGAAAAAGCTGTCCAACGCCCCCAGACCTCTGAAGAAACGCAGCTCCATCACTGAGCCAGAGGGCCCTAACGGCCCCAACATCCAGAAGCTGTTGTATCAGAGGACCACTCTGGCTGCAATGGAGACTATCTCAGCTCCATCGCATCCCTCCAAACAGACGGCATCAGCTGCCAGTCCCGAAAGCCCAGAGGAAATCCCAAATCCTTATCTAAGCACAGAATCAGAAAAAGAAACAGCTGTTTCCATGCCAGAACCAGCTATTGCTGAGGAGACAGAAAGCACAGCAGCAGAGCAGAGCGAAGCTGCTCTTCCCCCCATACCTTTGGACACTGTACCTGAAGCTGTATCAGACAGTGATGAACTCACGCAGCCCAAGCCAGAAGAACCAAACCTTGAAGCTCCACTGCCACTGGAGGTGTACATGGAAGAATATCCTCCATACCCACCACCCCCCTATCCATCAGGGGAGCCAGAGAGTTTGGGAGAGGACTCGTTCAATATGAGGCCTCCTGAAGTTACTGGACAGTTTTCCTTGCCTCCTGTGAGTATTAGCTTACAACTGGGGTGCCCTGTCAATAAATCATCTCAAGTGCTGCCATAAACCCCTGTGCATTGTGTTGTAGAGCTCAGGCAGATGTGGGAGAAGAGTCACACAGTCTAGAGGTCTCTCTGTGGGTCTCTGTTCTATTTGTGTGATGCTCTTATCTCCAGACTGCATAACAGTAATGAAAAGTCTCTCTTGTACCTAGAATTAATGACATAATGAAAAGTTTTAAGTGGAATACACAAAGAGTAAAACTCTACAGAGCTGCAAAGAACATTCCTTATAGAAGTCTGCCTACACCCAGATTTTACTTCCTTTTTAAGAAAAATTAAAGCTGATTTTTTTTTTCCTTGAGGTACAGATAGAGATTTCACGATCATTTCCCAATACTGCTAATATAAACGGGGGACTAAGTTTCTTAATCCTTGATTGCATTTATTTATCTGAAAGTACCTTGCTTGAAAAATATGGAGGAACAGACTACTTCAATTTCTGTCATAAAAACTTTGACATCAGCTGTTTGTATTTCTTCTATTGAATGTTTCCTGAATTTCTTTGAAATCTGATTTAACAGATCAGAATCAGTCTACTCTCCAGTTGCATCAAAATAGAGTCTCTTGGGGCTGGGAGGAGACAGCATTTTTACCATTTTATTTTGCAAGTTTGTATCTGTTTGTAGTATGATGTTATCTCACTGTTGTAGAACACAAATGCTTAAATGTTTTTGGTTTCTCAAAGATTTCCTTTAAAAACCTATCAAGAGCAGAGTTTTGATAACCTGATACATGAAAGTGCTTTTTTCCTCTAACACTTCAGTGCAGAGGAGTTAAAAGGTGCTTTTAAAGGTTAAATGCTGTTTTTAACCTTGTAATTTGTACATGGAGTAGACATTTCATGTGTTCACGCTTTAAAGATTTTGTTCTTGCTCCCTTTTAATGAGGAAACTTGAGCAGTAGGATTTCCTGAATAGTAAGAACTCATTTCTGCTTGGTTTTTGTAATAATTCTGCAGTGATGAGAAGAAACCAGCCCAACTTCTTGATTTCATATTTAAATCTGTGGGTTGTTCTGCCAGGCTCACTCTTAAAAAAGCCCCTACTTCTGATATTGCGTACAGATCTACAGGCAGAAGAGTATTTAATGGGAATCTCTACTTACGTATCTTATCTCCACATGCCTGCTCTTGCAGAATATGAGTCAGTTCTATTCATCTTTGCTTGGACATCTGTCAGAAATTTACATACCCTCGTGAATAGTCTTATTGCTGCTGCCCAGGCAGCTGGGCGAGCGCTGAGCTAATGCGAGCATGTTCCCTAAAGGAATGGGTACAAACTCAGCTATAGAAATACTTGGTTTCCAGTGTCAATGAGAGCATCTAAAGCAATTCTACACTTGGTTCTGTATTTTCCCAGTACAATTTTTTATTACTGTTTGCTCCTGCTAACCTCTGCTATACTAACAAAAATGTTAGGAACTTTACATCAGCACTTAAAGTAGTGTACTTTGTGGAGTGCGCTGCTTGGTATGTCTAACAGCTGTGAGAATTAATGGTAAAATTGTCCAAACAACAAGAAAAAATTGCATCTTTTCCTGATCTTTGGTAGTTTTGCTACTTTGTTGATGTTTGATCAAGGTAACTTCTGTATGAGAGTTGAGTAATGACCTGGTCCACAGATAAAGGCAGAGCTCTTTCATAATATACTTAACCTAATATATTCATTATGTGCTTGAGGATTTGGTAAAAAATACTATACATTTCTTATTAAACACTTTCTAGTTGGTAATTTTTGCTGTCATTCCCAAATAAGCAGTTTGCATTCATCATCTTTTCTGGAAAAATGTGCCTGTAACTTGTGTTACCTTTTCACAGGGGAAGAGGACGAACTTGCGTAAGACTGGCTCTGAAAGGATTGGGCATGGAATGAGAGTGAAATTCAATCCCTTGGCATTGCTTCTGGATTCATCTTTGGAGGGGGAGTTTGACCTTGTGCAGAGAATAATTTACGAGGTACAATTGTGAATTTTTAAGACAAGGATTTTCAATCCCGGTTGAAACTGGGAAGACATAGCTTTTCTGCAGTAGTGCAGAACCTCGATTTGTTCTTGAGGAGATAAATCTTAACAGGTTCTAAGTGATCATACTTGGAAACTGATTTTAGGTGTGTTAAATCCCCAGTGGATTTTTAGCATAAATACTATAAATTTGCAGGACACCTTTTTTCTCTTTTTTTTTTTAATATTGTATTTTATTCCCTGTCTGGAATGTTATCAGATAATTTGATAGGCAAAATCCATGTGAACTTTGCTCACTGCTAAATAGACATATATCAGAAATTTGTTAAAAGTACTTTTAGTAAGTTATCAAGATCCAGTTTCTCTGAACCACCCTGTTAAAGGGAGACTGCAAGCTTAAAGATGAGTCTTGGTGCAAAATCAGTAGTGGTTGTAGTCTTGTTGCTCATGTCCTTCCAAGAAATACATCACAAATTCAAATTTCAGAATAAGACAACCAATTTTTGTAAGAGAAGAGGTGTTTATTGCAGAGAGTTTCACCTGAATGTGATTGGTTCCTTTCTGGCTGGCCAGGTGGAAGATCCTAGCATGCCCAATGATGAAGGAATTACTGCTCTGCACAACGCTGTGTGTGCGGGGCACACAGAAATCGTGAAGTTCCTGGTGCAGTTTGGGGTGAACGTGAATGCTGCAGACAGCGATGGATGGTAAGGGTTTCATAAAGTGGTTCCTTATGGAAGTCCCCCATGAGAGTCAGGACTCGGGAGCTGCTGCAGGTCCCTCAGAATGTCCCTTGCTTTGCTCCTGTGGGGCTGGCAATGAGTTTTCTTTCCAAAGCAGAGCAATAGCAGTTCTCTGTGGGGCATCATATGGGACTGTGCAGATGGGAAAATAGGGAAATTATAGCAATATTCCCTGCATGAAAAAAACATTGTAGGGGTGGACACAGTTGTCAGGAGATTGCTCTGTTTCTTTGAGATACTGAAGACAGTTTATAATGACCCTTATGCTGAAATTCCCAATATGCTCTGTGAGATAATCTATACTTTACCTGTACTCATTATTTATGGAAGGCTGGTGCAGGGGGTAGTGATTTTACTGTTATTTCTGGCTGTAATAGAAGTGCTTGAGGTGCTTGTGCTCCCTGAAACCTGAGGGGTAATCACAATTATGTGCACTTGTCACGAAGTCAAATCTTGAAGTAATAATCTAGATTGTAAGAGAGTATGATGTCACAAAGATTACTGAGTGGGTTTTTAATCGTGAATAATTTTTAAAATTTTAGTGCCTTGATGAATGTTCCTAAAATGTTAATAGATTATAGAAAGGTAGGATAACTGGAGACATGCATGGAAACTTAGCTTTAGGGCTGGAGCAGTAGCTCTTGTTACTGGTGAGAAGCGATTTCTCCTGACCTGCTGGGTGAAATGCTGGGAAGGCCTGGGCAGGGCAGGGCTGAAGTGCCCAGGCCGTTAACAAGACGGGCACCGTTCGCTCCCAGGGCTCCGCGAGCGCTCCGCGAGCAGCGGCAGTGAGGTGCAGTCCTTCTGTCCTTGCCTTGCAGGACCCCTCTGCACTGTGCAGCGTCCTGCAATAACGTGCAGGTGTGCAAGTTCCTGGTGGAGTCGGGGGCAGCTGTCTTTGCCATGACCTACAGTGACATGCAGACGGCTGCGGACAAGTGCGAGGAGATGGAGGAAGGCTACACGCAGTGCTCCCAGTTCTTGTATGGTGAGTGTCATCCCCAAATCCTGGAGCAGGCCCAGGGGCTCCCCCACCACCTCTCAGCTCATTTGTGCTTGAGGAGGGGTAAGTTTCACACTCCTGTGCCACAGGGTCTTTTAGGAAAGACAGAAGTTTTTGCCAGCTTCCTGTCACAGAATGAGTTCCACTGAGATTAAATTGATCCTGTGGAGGAGATCTGAGTAGCAAAAGGTTTCCCGACACTAAAAGCTTTGAGTGAAGCATGTGCATTGACAGATACACCAATTAGGTGAATCTTGCCACACAAGAACTTCTTCTACATAAAACCAAAAGTGGTATGGATATGTCAGTGGGCAGTTCATGGCTGTTACCTGGTGTCTTGAAATGAGGAGTATTTCCTAATGTGCACCTTAGAACCAGAAAAAGTATTGTTAAGTTCCTGCCTTGATGGATGTTAGTAAGCACTGAATTTGACTTTACCTTCCTAACTTTTTTCTTCACTTGCATTTAAAAAGAAATCCCATATTAAATTTAGATTTTATTCAAATAGCAAGGCTACAGAGATACTATCTTTGAATGGAGAAAACTAATTCCCCCTAGGGTGTGATGAGTATTAGTTAATGAGGTTTTACGTTACTTTACTGTATGTTTTGTGTGTAATGAGGTTTTAAATTACTTTTCTCTGTTTTGTATGTAGCTCATGTCCCCTAGGCACCTACCATCTGGTGTGTCATCTCTCTGCAAGAGGTTAGAGTAACAGCAATGTAACGCAGCAGAAAAAGCTGTAAAACTGCCTTTCTGCTTTTGTGGCACAGGTAATAGCTGAGTTTCTCTAA
The DNA here is from genome assembly GCA_013396955.1 of Regulus satrapa. Lineage (NCBI taxonomy): Eukaryota > Metazoa > Chordata > Aves > Passeriformes > Regulidae > Regulus > Regulus satrapa. The sequence goes on along the minus strand of VWZN01011821.1, from coordinate 42,269 downwards.
GCTGCTCAGCCAGGAGATTTCAAAAGAGTGTCCAGCTGTCCTCACTAAGTTTGAAAACTGTGTCTTTGGTGCCAAATATATAGTTTTCTCTATTAAGGGAGGAAGCATTTTTAACTGGCATCAAAATCAGTAGGCTAAGCAAAATTCCAAACCAAATTCCATTTGGTTTTGTGTCCAGACTCCAAGGGAGGTCATCAATACCAAATACCCAAGGAAGATTGTAGGACTAGATTAAGAAATAATACTTGTCTAATATTTTAAACTGGTTTTAACTCAGATATGAATTAAGAGATGATATATTTGTGTTGAATGGCTCTTGAGGGATTCTTTCAGGAACCTGTATAATTTTTAAATTCAGGTAAACTGCCCACAACCTCCTGTGGAAAGGAGGTCTGTGGTCTCCTTGCATACAGCATGAAGAAATACATTATTTCTCTTTCTGGGGTTTTTTATGACATGCCAACTGGTGACTTCACTTGATACTGTGTGGTTTTTTTTGTGGAGTTCAGCATCTTTTGTGTTATGAGATACTTTTTGATGGGTCCTGCAAGGACTGTAAGGCTTTGGCCTACTGCCGGTTTTTCTAGATTGAAACTACTGAAACTATCTCTTGATGGATTGGCTGTTCACTTAGCAAAGTTCCATTTGAAATGAATCCTATTGCTAAGACTGGTTCTGGATGCCTGTAGTAAGAAATTATTCCCTGCCTAAAACTGCTTCTGTAAAAGTAGTTTGGGAATGTGTATCTGTTTCCAGAACTGCACTAAAACCTGGACCTTTAACCTCTTTATTAAGCTAATAAATCCCTGGTGTAATTCATTGATTCACCTTATCTTTTCTGTTGCAAATGATATCCAATATCAAGTAGGTTTAAAGGAAACCAATCATCCTTCAGCATTGATTGAATGACAGGTCTGATGCTGCTTAAGTTTGGAAATTTTCACTTTCTTAAATGTAATGCCTGTGCTGGCTCTATTTGCCCCACTACCCTGGTGTGACTATTAACACCCCTTTAGGGACACCACTGTGTGAATCTTCTTTGTCTACTTTGGTGCCTGGTGCTCAATCTTCCCTTCCACATGTGTGCAGAGCACAGCTTTGGCCAAACCTCTAATTATAGCAAATGCAAAGCAAGGGAAGAGTTTCTCTGAGCAGAGCTTACCATGCGCTGGAAGCAATTTAATGTTATGTGCTGAGCCAGTGTGCAGAAGTGAAGAACTTGATTTGAGCAGATGCTCCCTTTAGCAGATGTAGGTGGCAGTAGGTATGTGATGAAAAGGGAAAGGACAAGTTTTGTGATGCAGTGTGCAGTGTACTCTCTGCTTCTGAAATACCAAAACCAGTCAACCAAGAAAAAAAAACCAAACCCCGGTAGAATTCAGTATTCTAAAATAATTAACTGAGAGAAAATCAACTAGTGTACAAACTAGGATACCCTTTCCAGTTTTCTGCTTAGAGGCTGAGGAATGTGTACAGAAGGAAGAGTGTCATCTCTGGATAGAGCTGTAAAATGAGCAAGTTTTGAATAACCCTGCAGGGTGTGTGAGTGTACTCCAAAACACCTTGGTCCAGAAATAATTTAACAGAATTGTGTTTCTGAAGGTAGTGTTTAAAACAAGAAAAAAACCAACCCCATAGTGTTAGAAATTAAGAACTGCTGAGATAACCAAAGGCAGGGCAGAGTAGCAGGCAAATCTCTCAGGTACAGGTCTGCGATGCATCTTGCTTTCAAGTTCTGAAATAAAATGACCCAGGTGACACCACAAGCATCAAAATGACAATGGTGATCAACCAAAGCAGATATTTCTGTCTCCCAGTGACAGAAAGAAATTCCTATTGCACTAAGAGTACAGAAAATGTTTCTTGATCATCATTTAGGTCTAGAAAGGGTGAACACAAAAACACAACCTTTTATAAATCAGTGCTGTTCTCCTCATTTGCCTTGTATTTTTTGAGCATGTTTAAGGAAGGAATCTGTTGTAAGCAGCTTCACAAAAGCCACTTCTTCCAGGGCCAACTCTGGGTAGGCAATACGGTGTCAAGTCGGTAGGAATTTGTTCTTTTTTTCCTGGACTCTTTTCCCATAAGAATAAAGGAGCCTTCCCTTGTGTTGTCCTTTTTATTTATATGTTTTCTTTTCAGTTGAGCTGCTCTGTTTTTCAATGTTGCAGGAGTGCAGGAGAAGATGGGGATCATGAACAAAGGAGTGATTTATGGTCTGTGGGATTATGAGGCTCAGAATGATGACGAGCTGTCCATGAAGGAAGGGGACTGCATGACAATCCTGCGCCGCGAGGATGAGGAGGAGATCGAGTGGTGGTGGGCACGGCTGAATGACAAGGAAGGCTATGTGCCTCGAAACCTGCTGGGGGTGAGTCCTGCCTACTTCCAGAGCTTATAAAAACCCAGCCCAGTATGTGGAGTGTACACAGCATTGTATTCTCCTTGGATCTCACGTTGATGTGCAGCTTTAAGAGTCAAGAGGAAGGAGTGGATATTCTCGAGCTTTATTTAGGGAGGTGTTTTAGGGTTTGTTGTTGGCAGAGTGGGTTAACACCCCTCTGTTTAAGGTACTTAACATAGATTAATGGGTGCACAAATGAACAACATGTATTACCACCCTGCTATACACAGCAGGCCCTAATACCAACCTTGTTCCACCATCTTAGAAGAAAAAAAACCCCTTTATCCAAACATGACATGTGAATAAGATTTTCTTGAGCATGTTCTCAGGCACATGGGGTGATTTTGGGGCTGTCCTCTGTAGGGCCAGCAGTTGGACTCATTGATTCCTGGGGTAGTCCCGTCCAACTCTAGATATTCTATGACTGTTTTGAGAACAAAACTAAATTTCCCTGTTTCCAAAAAGTGATGTACTGGCACAAAGGACCTTTAGAACTGAAACTTGCATGAAGAGTGAGTCATGAGTCCTTCCCTGTGTACACAGGGTGCCTTTTGATCCAAGGAGCTAAACACTGCAAAAATCTAGGTTATCTTTTTTCCTAGTGTTGGAAAAGAGATTACATTACTCAGTAGAGGCAGGTCTGTGTTTTCTCCTGTGCTTTTTAAGTAACATTTAACCATATGTCTGAGGCCTTACATGAATGGCTTCTCATTCTCTCATCGCCTTTGGTATTGCCTTTTATTGAAAACAACTGTGTATAAGTAAGGTACTTTCAGTTATGTATTCTGTATTTCTCCTCATAGCTGAGTTTCTAGAAAACAATGGCAGATGGACACAAATGTAAAAATTCCATTAAGCCTTTTCCTACTATTCTAGTTGCCCTGGTGCTGGACATAAGAGGTTCTCCAAGATTAACCACTGTGAATTTTAGCTGATTGATGCATGATGCTTGAAAGAGGCTGAACCTCCTTCCTCGTGCAGATAATCCTTACTCTTAAACTGCTTGGATTTTGCAGAGTGATTCTCTCTAATGCAAAATCAGTTTTCATATCTGTATCCTTTCCAGGTCAGGCCTACACACCATGTACTGTAAAATCCTCCCTAACATAGTACTCCAGCTCAGTTTTTTCCACTGCAAAGTAAGCATTTCTAAACTAAGATCAGCTCTCAGCCCTGCACAGTAAGGTTAAAATGGCAGCTTTCTGATTTTTGCCTGCCCTGGGGTGAATTGTGTATTGAGCCTGAGCACAGGTGTGTTAAGAACACAAGGAACATGTGTGCTTCTAGGAAAAAAAAAAAGCACAAGGCAGCACAGCTTGAACTGGGGGTCAAAATTTAACCTTGGAAGTGCACTGCAATCCCAACAGAACCTTTGGGAAACTACCCAGTATTTATTAACTGTGACACTCCTGTGTCTGTTTAGTTGTTCCAGTGCTGCCACTGAAGTATCCTGTGGTGATTCTCCAAAGCAATTACTGGCCTCTTGAAGCAGCTGAATTCTAGTCTGTGATATTCACCAAAGAAGAAAACACTTGGGAGATTATTATATTCTTATTTTTATCAGAGTTGCTTTATCCTTTTACAGTCAAGTGTACTGAGTAAAAACTAGGATCAAATTATCTGTATCAGTGCTCTACCCAAGTTAGTGTTTCCCTAGCTCCCTAAGCTAATAAAATACTTGTCATTGTACATGATAATAAGATAATACTTATCATTGTACATGTCAAAAGGGAGTCTCTTGAACACTGTCAGGTGTTAGGATACTGTAACTGACTGACTTCATCTCTAAGGGCGGGGAAATCACAGCAGGCTGAGACAAGACCTTGTGGTGAAGTTGTTGGCCTTGTCTCAGTCACTGAGAAAAGAAGAAAGCCAGAGTCTGGTTCAAGAGAGTAGGGGGCAGCTTTCTGGAGAGCTTTAGATGGGAAAAGCTGTGCTGTAGACAGACATGCATTCCCATTTAGAGCACAGAGGACTCATCTCTGTGGCCATGCTTTTCAGAACAGCAGCTCTTCCCTAAGCCCTTCCAAGTGGGAGCCAACAGTTTCCCAGGCATCTTGTCCCTGCTATGTCTGTCTGTCCCAAGCTGTGTCCTGCCAGCTGTCCCCTGCACCCCTGTGTGTGTGCCAGGATGTGTGAGCAGCACATGCCCTGGGGGGCACAGGCTGGCAGGGAGCAGGGTCCTGCTGGGCAGGACATTCATGGAATTGGCCACCTACCCTCCACTTCCATGGTCCTTCTGCAGACAATGTTTCCAACTTGTCCAAAGCTATACTGCCATAAAAGCTGAAAGGTGAGAGAAAGCAAACCAGACTTTATTACCTCTCTGGTCCCATTTATAAAACAGGGAACAATCCCACAGTTCACTGAACACAGACGTCTCTTGGCTGACAAAGCCACGTGCTTTTCCTGGCCCACCCATCTGGGTAGAGCTGAAAGTACTCAATTATGTGCTGTTCATAAGCTTCCTTTTGCATTGACATGGTTGGTATTTTTTAAGCTTGCCTAAGACTGCTAAATTCATATTTGTCAGTGCATTGGGTGTTTTTTGTGACCATGCCTTTGCTATTATGGATTATGTTAGAATTGTAGCACCAAAGAGTTGGGGGTTTTTTGTTCCTGTATTTTTTCTTTTTAAAAAGTAACCTTATAAAGTACTAAAATTTTAAACCTTATTTCTGTTTTACCCTCAGCTATATCCGAGGATTAAACCTAGACAAAGAAGCTTGGCATGAAATAGTACAGAGGCCAGATTCTTGAAGTACTAATCATGGATAACTTACAGAAAAAAAGTCCATTTTGTGTTGGTTCCAATATCATGAGACTTATTTCAATGACAATGTAATTCAAAAGCTATGAAAAATGTGCTTTGAAAACAAATGAAGGATTGATGCATTAGCAAATGGATGAGGGCATTGTACAAGATGAAATAATGCTTACAAGAAAATGAAATTCTGCTGCCTTTGGTCGAATCAAGCCATTATGTTCAAGTACCCACCCAGATTTCTTCAAACATGGCAGAAGAGAGTTTCACCTTTTTTTTTTGCATCAAATACAAGGACATTTTGAATTGGCCATTGAAGGAATCATCATGCAACAGACAGCTTGGCTTTGTTCAAATCTATCCCGAGGCTTTTTCCAGATGGGAGAAATTAAAGTATGTGCACAGCACCCAACTGCTTATTGCTGGAAGCAGAATGTTTATTAAAAGAAGCTAAAAAAACTGAAGTGCATCTGAAGAATGACAACACATGACCAATCCATTAAGCAATAACTTTAAAAAAATTGTAGCATCTTAGAAATTATATGTATTCAAAATATCTTGTGTTGTAACAGAAATGTAGTTTTAGAATCCTTTTTACAAAGAGCCTCATGTATTTATTGTATTTTGTACTTTGAAGACTAAGTGTAGAAGCTTTCTGTAGTCCTTGACAACTTACTTGTTTTTACTTGTTTACTCCACCATTAAACTTTTGTCTCCTCTTAAGCTTTAACTCTGGGTATTTTAATAGTGATTTTTATTAGAAGTGTTACCAGTAAGACATACTGTGCTTCTACATTAACTTTCAGCTACTTTCTGTATTAACTGAACCCTTCTTCCCCATCCAATCAAGGTCGTTTTTCTGCCTATGAAATCAAGCTGAATCTGTTAATTGCACTTTGTCCCTTAGCTTTTAAGGTTAACATACTGAAGAAGAAAACCAACTTGGTACGTGCATTTTCCAAATAAAGCCTTTCCTATAGAGCTATCCTTTCCATCTCTCTATTTGGCAATAATTTGATACTGAACAATATTAACAAATGAGCAAATAATTCCTTAAGGGTATTTAGAAAGTGCCTCACTGTGCAGGCTCATGTTTTCCTACTAGGTAAGTCCCACTGCTTTCTGAAAAGGTGCCCATAAGGAAGAAAGTTTGTAAGGAGGGCCCAGTTCCTCAGGTGGGGAAACTAAAGGGAGCAGCAAGTGGCTCATGGTCACAACGTCTTGAGTTCAGCAGGCTTGGTGTGGGGTATCAATTGTCTATCTTAGAAACTTTTAGCTGTTCAAGCATTAATCTTTAAAAGTATCAGCTTATCTAACATTTCATTAACTGCCACACATCCACAATCAGCTCCAGCATTCTGGTTTTCCCATTTAGAAGGCAGCAGCTTCTGTTCCTGAAAGCCAAAGCTCTATCTCTAAGAAAAAAAAAAGTGCTTATTTTCAGCAGAAATAAGTCTGGCAAACTATTTCTACTTATTTTTTATTTTTTATTTAAATACTTTCTTGTATTTCAAAGGAAGATAAATAAGATACAGGAACTCAAGATTCCACCTGACAGCATGGGCTTTCTCTTGGGAGAATCTTGTTGCCAACAGCCTCCTGCTCCAGCCACATCAATGCTCACTTTGCTCAAAGATGTACTTGCTATTGAAATTCTTTAAGGACTAGAATAATGCTAACTAGAATAGTGCTGGGGCTTGACACAAAGCATACAAGGAGCCCCTATTCTCTGAGTGTACAAGTGTTTAGATATGCAATACTGTCTCCTAATTTCAGATATGCCAGATGTTGTTCAGAAAGCACTTTTTAAAACTAGAGCATCAGGCTATAATGAGCTTTTCTTCCTGGAGGCCTGTAAAATACCTTAGACACAAAGATATTAGTGAAGCAGCATTGTCAAAACTTGCTCTGAAGAAGGTTACTAAATTAAAGCCTTTGTCCAGAGGCTATAGGATAGTAGGCACAGACTGTTAGACCCATAAAAATGAGGATGCAGGTTTTTCTGTGGAAGTAGAATGGTTTTCTTCTTGCAATTGCATGCAAAACCTGCTTGCTTTGTGTAAGTTAAGGCACATTCATGTTGGAAATTACTTGCATGTAGCCTGATTATCTTCACCTGATTATACTGCTGTTGAGGTCTCAGTCTGATGCCAGTGGCTCAAATGACAGAAAAGCACAGCCACTGTAACAAGAGAGAGAGGAAAACAAGGTTAAATTTAGTAAAAACACCTGTAGCAAGCATGCATAGTTGCATTTCTAGCATATAGTCAGCCTCTCATTAGAGAAGTAATTTTAGGATCTTTCCTGAGTGATTTAAATTTGTATCTCCTTTAAATGAGTTTTGGGATTCTTAGGTTCAAAAATAAGTTATGTTGTAGGAGGGTACTTTTCTCCAAACTTAGTCCTTTCTACGGGGCACACATGGGGCAGAAAGAAGCAGACATGAGCAAGACCATCCCACAACTGCACAGGCTACACAACTCTACCTGTGTTTTGATCTGGGGACAGAAAAAGCAGGGAAGAAGTCAAAATTACTGCCACCAAAGGAATAAAGGGCTTCTGGTGCAAGCAACCTCATCTGTTAGAGAATATGTTGTGATGTAGGTACATTTTTAAAAGGTAACCTATCTAAGTTTGCTTATAAATACAGGAGGTAGATAAATCCAGCACAAATGTGGGTACTTATAACCAACAATCCTCAGCCAGAATGGAGCAGGACTGACTCTACTTCTCCCCTCCTCCGCCCCCAAAAAAAAGAAAACAAATGTTTTGGAGCTAAATGAACTTACATTAACAAGGTTCAATTCTATTGTCCCACTTTTCTCAGTGTCCAGTTTTCTAAACATTTCTGTGGTGGGATAGAGATAATAGACAAGGGTAAATACAGGAACTAATTTGAAAGTCTTCATTATGCTTCAAGATCAGTAAGGAATTTAGTCCCAGAATCTAAAACTTGACAATGGCCTACACCCCAAATCAGAAGGGGCCACTCTAAAGTCATTGTGCAGGAGCAAGACTGAACATTTTTAATTGTTGTCTAGTATTTTTTAATCAACACAGTTGTTTGCAGGGAAGACCGGCTGTAGTTCAGCAGTCTGGCCTAAAAGACTGGACCTAGGAGAAGCCAGATGAGTATCTCAGGTTTGAATTTGTCTGAATACCTTATGCTGGGCTTCTGGACAGTTCTGCCTGGACAGCTGTCCTGCTGAAACCACAAGGCAGCAGAGCCTGTCTGATTACTCAGCCATGTACTCACTGAACAAGGTTTCGAGCCGGATCAAACACCGCACGAAGTTATCGAAGTCAATGCTGAGATCCTCATCAGCAAAACGAGCCACAATGACCTGATGTAACTGGCAGTTCAGTTTGAATCCTGAAAACACAATGCCAAGGATTTAAAAGACTCCTATTTCCAAAAAAGTAAACATGGGTACAAAATGAAATGCCTCAATCCTGCATGGTGGCAAGAGGGGAAGGCTCCAGAGTGCCCAAAATTCAGTAAGTTAAGATGGGACTGTATGGCTCTGAGCATTCTCTCAACCCTGCTTGAAACTGATGATGGAATCCTATAAAGAGACAGATCAATATAAATACCTGCTGCTTCCAGTGCCCTCCTCATTTCATACGAGTTCATGGTACCTGATCGATCCACATCAATTTCTCTGTAAATTTTCTGCAAAACACAAAATCCCAAGTGAAACCTTGACACTAGTTCAGAGCGTGGTTTGGCTTCTGGCAGAAGTGAAACATTTTGAAATGTAGCCTGTATGTTACTTAAAGCACTTTGCAACATTGGTCTGAAGGACTTGGTACTTACATCCATTTCTTCTAAAAGTGGCTTTAAAAAGTCAGGTTTTTTTTTAATACAGTAGCTAGAGCAGATAAAGACAAAACCTTGGGGACTGCAGACACAGTCCCTGCTTTGGGAAATGTGACTGTGCACATTGTATGGCACAAATCAGTCTACAGCCACTTCTACGTGTGATTGTGCTCCCAAAGGGGTTATGTCCTACCTGGTATTTCTGAATCTTTGTCCAGAGGGTGTGGAACTCCTTCAGTCCCAGTTTGCCACTCCCATCATTCTTCTCTGAGTTAAGGAAATTTCTTCAGAGGGAAGAAAAAGGGGTTTCCTCTCCCTCTGCTGGGTTTATTTGCATGGGCAGTTGAGAGTTTAAAAAAATTGCAAACTATAAAGGGATTCAAGTCCTCTCTGTAAGACTCATCCTCTCTCTATCACTCATCCTGTTGAATACACAATTGTTGTCCAAGATTTCTTTCTAAATCATTAAGATCATTAATTTAAATCATGACCAGTTCACAAGCTCTTTCTGCACCCACGCCTCAGGTCTCTGTCTTTCCAAAACTGAGGCAGGATGATGCCATTTTGTTCTGCATAGTGGGTTTCACACCTGCAGTTACTGGAGCACAAGTCCTGGGTTTGGATTATAAACAGGAAAAGCCACAGCCCAACCTGCTATTTGGAGACCTTCAGCTCTTGAGCAAACAGCTAACAAAAGAACCTGGTCGTGGCGCTGCTCCCAAAACCTGCCAAGGACTCCCTATGGACTCCTGTATTTTACACCAAATTATAGAAAAGTATCATCTTGTGTTGGTAATTTTCCCTTTTTCCAATTCTGCAATTCAACTCCCACTGCACAGAGAAGCTGAACACAACTATTCTTAGATCTGATCCTTCTTCCTACACTTTTGCCCGTATTCTTAGGAATAAAAGCTTAGGAGTAAAATCCTGCATACTCTCTGCTTCCTATGTGGCATATCAAAACAGAATACTGTATTTGTGTCCTTCATTTTCCATTTGCTAATTCTTCATGGCTTTGTAACACTCTTACCACTCCAGCCAGATAAGAGAGGTGAAACAACCCTACAGCCAAGGCCATCCTCACCATGCTGAGAGCCAAGTGCCTCATCCCAGCACAAACATCACTCTGTCCCCAGCTAAACTGGAACACCCAACAGCTGGGCAGGCTTCCAAGCAGACTTTGTTTGATAATGGAATAACACATGTGAACAACAATAACAAGGGAGGGGCTTTTCCAGGGGAATCCGGGTAAGGCCAGCTTCTCCACCTCAGGAGCCATTAGTACACCAGGATTGACCCACCACAGAGCAAAGGCACCTCCACTGCTTCAGCACAGGAAAGGGAATATTCCTGTTACTAAGAAGGATTGTAAAGGATACATCTAACAAGTCAACCATTATTTTGCATGTCTCAATACTAAAACCATCAGATTTAATATCTTGGCCTGTAAAGAAAGAGCAAAAGACAGGATTATCACTGCATGCTGCACCACAGCACCTACCTAAATAGCTCATGAGCTGTAAAGCCAGCCTTTATTTGCTTCCTTTATTTGCTGCCATCCTTTGAGCTGACAAGGAGCCTTTGGGCACAAGCGAATTGGGATGTGTCCCCAAGCAAACAGCCTGAGTAGTCTGGTTTGTAGGTGTGCTACAGGGGCAAGAGGCAGATACAAAAGCTTTCCTGCTCCTACTGTCTCCCTGCAAACTGGAATTCTGGGGACAATGTGGACTTGCTGCTTGCAGAGGTCAGCAGGAGGCGGCTTCATGAAAGGCTGAACATGAAGACAACCTAGGTAGCCAGCAACACCCCATTGCTGATTACTGGAGCCTGCACACAGACGTACACCACAGTCCTGACCATCTGGTAAGATTTCACTTTAGAGGTTAAAGAGACACTTATTTCTCCAAACATTTGTTTCTTGAGCACTGTTTAATGAGAAGGGAAATAATGCAGAGCCAAGCTAGGAATCTTTTCACAGGAAAAGAAGCCCAGGGTTTCAGAGTTTCTCTTCTTCCTTAGGGACACCCCAGACCATTGGCTGTTTGCATACTGCTTGAATCACTCCTGGGTGGTTCAATACTAGAACAGCAGCAATACTCCCTTGATTATTATCAAGGATTATTCAAATCCATCCATCTTCCTGGCAGCCAATTCCCAGTGGCAGATGCTGGGATAAAAGACACCCATCTGTACCCTGCCAAAGCACACATCCTGTGAAACACCTTCTGGGCTGGCACAGCCTCAGCGTTTCTGCAGCCCCCTGAAGCAGCAGAGAGAGCAAGCACATGGCCATGGCCATATGGAGAGCCAAGCAGCAGGTCTGGGGCAGAGCCCAGGCTCTGACCCTGCCCAGGTCAGTGGTGCCCTCTGTGCCCCAATGGCTATGGTGGAAACCTGCTGGTGGCCATCTGAGGTGCTGCTGGAGGAAGGCACTTACGTTTAGCCAGGATTTTATTCAAGATGCTGCGCAGTTCGAAGGCAGAGATTTCTGCATCCTGTGGAAAAGAGGAAAACAAATTTTCCACTGTGAGCTGCAGATGCCATCTGCAGCCTCTGATTCCTTTGGGCAAGCTGGCCAATTTCAAACATCCCTTCGAGTTCAGTTCCCTTGAAAGGAAGCAAGTGGGAAACTCTCCCCACCTCCCATTCCCAGGAGCACCACCAATTCCCAGAGATTAGCATAGCCAGCAGCAAGGCGTGCCCAAGGCAAGAGCAACCTGGGGAGAAGGCCCAGCCCAGCCATATGCTCTGCCCAAGGACAGAATTCAGGCCCTGCAGAGATAAAAGTCGAGCCCAGAGTTCAAAAGGAGCAGAGATTGTTCACCAGTAGTGCTCACAAATCTGCTGTGGAAGCAGGTGGGTGACTGCACAGATTTCTGGGATGCACAGTTGTGCTCATACTTGAGAGCTGACTCTGCACAAGAACTAAACTCTGTCTTGGGGGAGGCATCTCTCTTACCCACTCCCCCACGATGCCAGTAAGATATTACCAGAGAAACACTCACATTTCCTGCTAGCTGCCCAAAAAGCTTTTTAAAGCTGGGTTCGATGTCATCTTCACTGATCTCAGTCTAAAAGACAGAAACAGAGAATGTCAAAAGGGGGAAAGTTTCTGCCTGAGAAAGACTTAATGCATTTAATTGCCCTTAGTGAAAAATTCAAATGGCAAGGTTGAAGATACAAAGTGGTTTTTACTATGATTTTATTCAGCTTTATTTTCAGGGGCACCTTAAAACACTGGCATTGTAAATGCTGGAAAAAACCACACACTACACACAGGCTAGCTGCATTAGCAGGCAAAGCATCCCCAGCTCCATAAACATATGGTGAGCCACTATTTACTCCTGGAAACAGCATTACATGCAAGAAACAGCCCTGCTGCTGAAAGCTGCACTCCTGGATTCCTGGAGAGCAAAGGGAATCTCATGAGGCTCCAGTAAACTCTTCAGAGTGTACCTCTGCCTATGAAGTACAAGTTCTAGATAAAGGACAACAGTTGTTTCCATTACATTCCTGATGATATTTCCATTTGCTTGACACCCAGCTATGGATATTGAAAGACCTTTCCCCATTTGTCCAAGTGGGACAACATTTCTTGATAATGCCTATAAAAACCATCACCCTGCACAGTGAACAGGCACTCCACCCCCTCCCCCCTTACAACAAAATTATTTCAATTTACAACATTTCATTTGATGTACCTCATCAAAATTGCCTTCAATCTCATCATCTATCACCCTAGAAAGAGAAAGAAACCAATGTTTAAATCAAAGCAAATCATGTTTGTGATGCTTTTCCTTCAAGCTTCAGTTAGAGATTCTTCAAAATATGGAAATAGCAATGAGCATTCAAAAATTACTGGATTAATCAGCTAGGAACACTGCATAGCACAATGAAAGCTGTATTTTGCCAGCTATAGCAACAAGAGTTTGAAGACAGTACAAACTGTGCAATGTTCTGCAGAGCCATAGACAGGATCTTGGGGCTCACAGAACTCTTTGGGTCACTGCCTACTTACCACAGGACCAGGCTCTTGGGTAGAAATCAAACTTTGTCTAGTCATTTCTTCTTTAAAACACCAAAAAGGTGAGAGCCTTAAAGTAATTCTGATGTGTCTCACGCTGTCCCCCAGGTGCTGAGGGAGCACCAGACCTACAGATGGGGTGCCCAAGCACTCCTAAGGGCCCATCAAAAACGGAATGTGTCCTCACACAACAAGCATCCCGGGTCTCTCACTGCTCCTGGAAGAGGCAGCAAAATATTACAGGAGAGAGGAAGGTTTTGTTTGCTTTGAATCAGGGCAATGCAATACAAAAGACCCCACACTCCTTCCTCAGGCTTTAGCCCAGCTGCTCTTCAAGATGTGACATGTCTAAGTCTTCTAATTTTAATTAAATAGTAATCGGCCCAACAAAACTAATAAAAATAACAATAATAATAACAATCTCCCCCATGTGCCCACTGCTGTAATATGGTCACCAAAAGCTACCTACGTGGAGTTTGCATTTTTTTCAGAGAATACTCTCAGGCAGAAGTCCCCGTTCTTGTTGGGTTCAAAGGTGGAGGGCACAACGATGTATTCTCCTGCAGGGAGCTTGAACCGGTTCAGCACCTCCCGGAGGTTGATGAAGGTATTGGATTTTTCCCGGGCTTTGTTGGTCAGGAAGAAGTTTTTGCTCAGATGAATATTTGTCTGGCCAGAAAACTTAGGAAAAGCAAAGAAAGGGAAAAAAACCCCACTGCAGTCTGCATGTGTTCACATTTACAAATTAAAAATATCATAGATACGTCAGTTAGCTATGCCTGAGGAAAAGAAAACAGAGTAAAAAAGATGTCACTTCAATAGAACTGAAAAGGAAGAGAAAGGGGGTGGGACTCCTGAGGTGTGACTGCAAATGTATTTTGCAGATCATTGCAATAAATCATGCCATCCTTGCTTTTGTTTTGCAAAGGGTTGTTTACAAGAGGATGTAAAGAAACAATCTTCAGGTGGGCTATTTTAGCTCTAGAAGCCAACTTCAGGAATGAGCATCTTTCAGAAACCTCCTCCTTCCTGTCCTCCCAGATTTTTAAGAATGAAGAAAGAATTTTAAAAACCTGTCAGACGTGCTGCACAGTAGGAGATAAAATTCCACCTTTTGGGAGGGAAAAGAGTCACAGGACTGTAGCTAGAATATTTTTTCTTATGGAAATGAGTTTTTTTGACCACTAGGGTGAGTGACAGAGCACTGCTAAGGTATTAAAAAGACACAAAAGAAATTTAATTAACCAATAGCACCATTTCTGTTCCTGATGAAATCATACTTTACATAAAAGCCACTGGTCTGGGAACAGCCTGAGGAGCCACAGGATGCCCAGGCTGCTTTGCACAGACCCTCACAGGGACAGCAAACCCAGCAATGGAGTTACCCAGGGGTTTAGCTCAGCTTCAGTCCTTCCTCTGAGGAGCAACAGCTCAGAGACATTGCTGCATTGCCACCCCTCTGTGACCCCCAGGGTGTACTATTAGCTGCCTGCAGGTAGAACTAAAGAGAAAACAAAAGAGGTGGTGCTTAGGGAAATTAATATAAACACCTCCTTGGAATATTATTCATGAGTCAAACATGAACTATGTGCAAACCTGGAAAAAGCAGCTGTACTCTGTGAGAGCAAGTGTGGGGCTGGGCTGTGAGGAGAGTCAAAGAAGAGCTGCTCTGGGGAGTTTATGCAGCACTGCACACTCTTATCCCAATCCAGGACACTCTGAAAATGCAACATGGGCTCAAGGCCCCTTCCAGAATAAATGGCCTCAAGCTGTAGACTCTGTGCAGTCATGTTCTCCTGCAGTGAAGTAGGATCCTCTGAACCTTTCCCTCTCACCAGCCACTGAGCCCCAACTCTGCACTGCGACCACCAACCCACGCCACATACCTCTGGGGGCACCTGCAAGGAGAAAAGGAGAGAGTTATCTGCTTGCTGAATGGCATCTCCATCTTCTTTTCACCATTACTTAGCAAGGACATCCACATTCTTGGAAAAAAAAAAACCCACCAAAACACCATCCAAAAGAAAAAAGCCTTGGCTTGAGGGGAAGGTGGGTGTTGAGCCCACATCACCCAAGGCCAAGTGCTGGCTCAGTTCCCAACTCCATCCCTGAGGAAGGTGCGGCTCACTTGGAGCAGCGTGGGCACAGCCACAGCCAGGCTGGTTGTGGCTTCCTGCTGAATCTCCTCCCTGCAGCCCACCATGATTTTTATTGTAGTCTCAATCTCTCTACTGTTTCTCCTCATCTTATCTTTCCCACTCCTGCCCCTCTGACCTCTCCATCATCATGAGAGGAGACAGGGGCTAAGCAAGATTTTGGTTTCTTTAGTTTCCTTGCTGCAGCTGCTGCCCAACTCAACCCATGAGAGTTTTGATGGAGAGCCCAGCATGGGAACTGCACTATCCCATTTATGAGGGGAATGATTTTCCTTTCTCCTCCCACATTCCTGTCCAGCTTTCCTTGCCTCATAAATCGCAAAGCCGATGGTGTGCATGTCCTCCCCCATCTTCCTCTGCTTCCGACGGTGCTTCTGGATCAGCCCAATGAGGAAAGTGCAGCCCCCCTCAGGATCATCGGGGTCCTCATCTTCTTCCTCCAGCTTGATTAAATACTGTGGATTCATCCAGAAAGTGTCTGGGAAGTGGATTTAGGCAAACTGCTCAGAGGCTTCTTTGACAGCAACCATGATGATATTTAAACATGTCAGCTGGGACAGATGTGGCTCTGACTGCCAAATCATCTGTGAGAAGGGAAAACCAATGCACTGCTCTGCCCAGCCCCACCCCAGCCTTTACAACCACAACAGACCCTCATCAGGGAGCCACAATTCCCAGACACCTGCACTTTTTGGAGATTAGTCCTAGATATCCCATAAGCCACCCCCAACTATCTCCTGGAAGCTCTCAGAGAAAGTACAAGTGGACAAGTAAAGGGTTTCCCCAGTTTTTCTTACTTGGGTAGTTCCTGCAGCCCCCTGCAGTGGCTCCTCGCCTCCAGTTTCCATCCAGCTTCATCAGGCTCCACTTTTTGTACCTGTCACTTGCCAGGGTGTCTGGAGTCAGGTTGCAGATCTCCAGGCGGGAGTAATGCCTCAGGAAGTCGTTGAACGCCATCCTGTGGGAGACAATGCCACTGGCAACGTCTCCTCAGGAGGGACAGGTTTTCCATACCACCACCTTGCCCATCCTCCCTCCCTGTGATTCAGCACTAGGGTTTGGGGTGGATTTGCACTCATCTTGGAGAGCAAACTGGGAGGGGTAACTTGGCATGAATAAAAGCAGAGCAGTTGACATTCCTTTCTGCTGGAATGGAACCCAGTGACACTCACCAAAATTCCCCATCTTCGTGTCTCCTGGTCAGTCGCTCCCGCACCTCAGGGTCAACACCACTCCAGTTTGGGCAGCTGGAAGAGAACCCCACATCAACTACAGCCTATGGGAAAGGTGAAACCCTAATGTGGCACAAGATCTAACTTTTAGCAGTTTCAGAATTCTCAAACCACTGCAGAATTAAAAATAGATGCACCTGACATACAAACTTCTCAAATATCCAAGGTAAGGATGAGAAACACAGTGTTATTTTTAGAAAGTGCTAATGCCTGGACTGACACAGAGACTCAGAATAAAAACTGCCCAGCCACAGAAGTGAGTAAATTTCAGCTATCATGGCTAACAGCAGAAATGGATTTTTAAAACCCTTTTAGAAAGTGAGTTTTCAGAAGCTCACCATTGAATCCATGCTGTTAAATAAGCAGAAACTACAGGGAGCTTTCTAGGATTCACCAACCAAATCACTGCATCTTACACAAAGGCTGGAATTTGCATGGAAGGCACCACATACTGTGATGGTTACAAGGGAGACAACAGTGAGGGGATGGGGATGCTTCTCTCTGAAACCATTCCATGTGGACACCACATCCAGACAGGACTTACAGAGGAATTTCAGGCAGGGAACAGACAGAAAAGCAGGAAAACATGACTGCACCCCTGTAGTAAAGGTCTACTGGCAACAAGCAGGCCATTGACTCACTTGTCATTCCATTTCCCTGTCCACTCCACCTCTCCCCAGGGATTCCGGATTCTGATCAGCTTCTGCACTGTTCCTCGGAAGTTCACCTGATGGGATCAGAAGTGTATGGCGAGTTACCAGGGACTCACACTCCCTCCCTCCTCTTCTACAGTAATTAAAAACATGACAGAACAGGTATCTCGGTGCTAGGCATGACAACATGCACACATCTGATCCAAAGGCCATAAGATTCTGAGTGAGCTTCACACAGCCAGGCTTGTCCAGAGAAGTTTCATGCACAAACCAGAATGTCTGATTTGTGCTGCTAAAAATCACCTTTGATAAGGTTACAAGCAAAGGGAATGTAAAACTGCTACACAAAAGCCAAAAAGCAGGTACAGAGATATTTCTCAGAGTATTTCTCAGTTAGGTATAAACTGTCTCTTCACATCCAAATGCCTTTTTATCCCCCTGCTTATATATAAGAGGAGCCTGTTACAACAGGCAGGACACACAGACTGGCCATAACCCCTCTGACCACACCAATGCCCTGCAGAGCAGCAGGCTCAGCCCCTCCTCACTGAGAGAGCTTCAGTGGGACCACCCACTAGTTCTGGGGAGCACACAGCACTCACCTGAGGCAGGAGCTGGTGCACCTCTGGAGCCTGAAGCTAAAAAAGCTGCAGAGAAGCAGCAGCAGCACAGTCCAGAGATGACACCCCAGCTGAACCATCCTTACAGAGTCTGCACAGATCTCCAAAGGAATGGCCTGGCTAAACCAGAGCTACTTGTGAATTAAGGTGAACAAACTCCCTGTTCCCTGCTTTTTGCTGTGAGAAGAGGACCAAATGCACACCCACAAACCAGCACAGCATGTCAGCAGCTCTCTACATCTCACCCTAAACCTTCAAAAATTATTTCAGAAACAATTATCAGTGAACTAACCAAAAATCCACCGCACACATGGAAGGATGCCATGATGTGCTTCCTTTGTTTTGACTCTCATCTGCTTGGGCAGGCCCCCTGTGTCTGAACATCAAGCCCAGCTGAAAGGTGCTGCTCAGCAGGCATAATACACTTCAGTGATAATAATATATGGGTTTGGTTTTTTTTGCTCAGGACACTTCCTGCTGTACTTCTACAGTAAAAAGTGTGGCCTGCTGTACAGAACTTCACTGAAGAGCCTGGTTACCAGCACAGGATATCATGCCTTCTGCACAGAGCTGCCACCAGTTCAGTGGGAAATAGCCAGGCTTATGGAATAAGATGGTTTTTTGGACAAACACACAAGAAGACATATCTGTGTTTATCCAAAACATGCCAACAAATTAGGCATTCCTTCAGAAAGAAGAGACTCAAACCCAATTCAGCAAAATGGGTGACACTTAAGAATGTGCAATGTTGAAGATGGGTTTGTGGCTGCCACGCACAAAAGCTGCTGTGCCCTGGGGTGGCACACCTACCTCCTCTGCCCCGGTGACCGAGTAGGCATGACCCTTCACCAGCTTCTGGGAAGTCACTGCTTCTGTTTCTGCAGCACTGGTGATCTGGAGGACCAAAGGACATCATGATTACAGCTTCCCATGGGCAAGGGATCCAACAGAACAAAGCTTCCATCTCCAACAGAGCTTTCATCACTCCTCACTGCGAGGCTGCAAGAGTGGTTTAGCTGCTGCATCAAAGCAACAAGTGTGACAGAGCAGGGAGCGGGGACAGCAGCAGGTGTGGTGGTGGAACCCCAGGGACCATGTCTGTGGCATGGGGTGAACACCAGAAGCCTGGCACTGAATCCAAGTTCCCTCCTGGCTCCAAAACAATTGGTGTGATGCAGCCACTCCTGTGCATCTCCAAAGGGGATACACATGCCAAACCCCATATTCTCAAGGGACAAGAAGAAAAACAGAGAGTGACTGGCCTGAGGCTACACTGGGATCATACCCAGCTCCAACAAATTTCAGAGTCAAGACACCCCCTTCAGCTCCAAAGCAGGGTGGGAGGTTCCCCTCCCTTTCCCCAGCCCTGTTACTTTAGGATCTGCCCTGCAGGGCAGCAAGGGAAGAGGCTGAACTTTGGATGCCATTCGTACCTGAAGGCACATCCCCCTCTCAATTTTTCACAGCCACTGCTGGGGCAGTCTGGCCTCTAAATACTGCAGAGAAAAGTAACTTCTTGTCAAACAGTGAATGTTTAACCATCTATGAAATGTGGCTGTCATTGTCTTTTCACCATTTCAGAAGTGTGTAACCTCTAAATAAGAATATTTGAAGCTGAAACAAGCAGAGAGGATTGGATCCAGCAGGCAGGATTCCTGGTCAATTCCTGGTCAATTCATAGCCTATTACTGCCCCATAGCACACTCTCCAGTTTAATGCTCAATCTCTGTGTCCCTATTTCTCTTACAGAAGAGAAAGAAAGATTTTACAAGGTTTTTTCCCAAAGGATAAACTCAGCAACAGTTAATTTACACTACTGAAAGTGCCAGCACTTATCAACAACATCATAGATTTACTCTACAGCCCCCCCCGCCCCCCAAAGGATTTGTATCAGTCTGGGGCAAAAATCCAGATGTCAGATTCTTATCTAAATGCAAACGAGTAAAACAGGCCTTGAAAATACCATTAAGTCAATTTGACATTAACCAAGCACTTTTCCTGCTGTGGAGCCTCCCTCTCCTGGGACTCTGATTTAACTTGAAAAATTAGAGAAAACATTTACATTTATATTATGAATGGAGTTTTTGTAAAAAATTTACTTTCCCTTTAGAAATAACCAATCTCAATTGGGAGGAGGTGATTACCACAATAACAATACTTAGACTCATCTAAGTAAGGCTAAAAGCAATGCTGAATCCTTGAAGGCAGGGCCAATGCTCCTCTTTTCTTTCCCATGTGGGTCCAGCTTCTGACAACGTGTCTTCCCATAAAACCTTTTAAAGGTCTGGCAACAGTCCAAGCCTTTCTGCTTCAAGAGCAGAGCCCAGATTTTTTAAAAACATTTTAAGTACAAGCTGAGCAACAAAAAGGCTGCAGCAAGCATGGATACTGTCACCTCTGCGCACCTGACTGCAGAAGCCACTAGCAGCAGCTCTCTGTCCAAACCCTCTCTGCCTGTGCCATCCTGCTGCCAAGCTCAGGCTTTCTTAGGAACACAGACATCCATCAGGACCCCTAACAAGTTCCCTTGTGATTCATCACCATGAACCTACTAAGCATGGAAGAAGCACAAGGGAGGGAATGAGCTTTTAACATGAACTAATGAAGTTTAACCCCCAAGAAGAGCACACGCCCGGGTCACATTTGTGGGTCAAATTCTTCAGGCACAAGGCAGAGCAGGGAACCACAGGCAGAGGGGACTGGCATCCTGTGTGCAGCTCCTGCAGGTGCAGCACAGGTCCACTCCTAGCCTGTGGGCACAGCAAGAACCCAGAAATAAACCTGCTAACTCACATCAATGGAGCAGCCTAGGAGAGAGCCTTTCTGAAGTGCCTTCTGAATGATTTTGAAGAGGTTGGGAGGTGGCTTCTGCAGCTCATACCACTCTGCAATGCCACCGGTGAAGTCCTCGAAGCCTTCAGTGGTGCTGCCACCAGACAGGGACTCATATGATCCGTTCAGCCTGCACAAAACAGAGGACAGATACAAACATCAGGCTCTCTGCTCTCCTCTTCCTCCAGGAGAGGCACTCAGCTGCCACAGCATTCCTGCTTTCAGGAGCATTACAGTAGCTACAAACGTGCCCCTCCATTCAGCTTTGCTTCTTAAATGTCTGTACTTAGAAAACCCAGCATAAAATATTATACAATCATGCATGCACCTTGCAGGTTTAGTCATACCAATGACAGGAATCATGAACGCTATCTGAGGAAAAAAAAAAAATATATAAAAAAATTAAGACCAAACAATTTGCCTCTCTAGTTTCAGTCTTCAAATTGCTTTAACAATTATGGGTCTGAGTTTCAGTGGATCTGAATTTCTTAAGTCAATTCAAAATAGTAGAGTTAGAGGACAGAATTCCTCTCTGGCCAACCTAAAAATGGAGATTCAGATATGAGCACTGAACACAGACCCGGGTACATGGACTGATGTGCTTTGCACATTGAAGCACTGCAGCTGCCAAGCCCTTAGAGGTGCACAGAGCAGATGAAATGGAGCTTCCCAGGCTCTGGTGACAGAAGGCTGCTCCAGCAACAGCCTCGCCACGAGATGCAAGGGCCACTTTTCTTGGCTAGCAACAAATCCAGTGCTTTTGGCTCTCCTTGTCTTAGGCATCTGTCAACAAAGCTGTACCAAAGGAGTCATTGTGGGATACCCCAGAAGCTGCAGAGCCTAACAAGCAGACTGCCACTTTAAAGGCACAGCCTCCATGCAGCTGGGGATGCTAGGGGGAAGCAGGGATGTGAGTGGGGGGAAGCATGGCCCCAACTCACTTGGCGTAGGCCTTCTCCAGCAGCGCGCTCCAGAACTCACTGCCCTCTGCCGAGTGCACGAAGAGCAGCTCCCCGTTCTTGGTGGGCAGCCTGTCGTCCACCACCACGTCCACCCACTCCCCATACTGCCAGAACTGAGGGAGAGAGCACAGACATCCGTCACCACCCCATGGTGTGCACTCCCACCACCAGGATGTTTATCTCTGAACGTGGATTTCCTCAGGGAAAAGCAATCCCCGTCCCAGCCAGCTTCACCCACCTTGCTCAAGGATGCACATATTCAGCTGGCTCTGCTCAAGGAGGAAGGACCATAAAGGCAATTCCTGCTCCCAGATCTTTGATTAATGGCCTTGTTCCTTCCACCACCCTTTTTAGATGTCTTATTTTTTCTGTTTGGCTCTTTTACATCCCACAAAGCTATGCCAGGAAACATCACATCTGGATGCATAGCCGGCCGCACTGGCTCCTGCTCAACAGCACTACAGGGAAAAGGCTGTTTTTCACATACCTGGAAGTGGAAAATTCCTGCATATTTATCCTGGAAGCTTTGGTCTTTGGGAACAACACGGGCCAGAATTTCTTCATTCAGAGTGAGAGAAGCAATGGCTGCCAAGAGCCAACAGTCCCCTGTAAAAAGAAAAACATAACCCAGAACACACAGCATTCATTATTCAAACTTTCGTTTTGCACTGCATTAGGATTGTGCATTATAACCAATAATTCCCTCAGCTGGGATAGGATGATCCTTCCCATCACTTTATCTCTGAGACAGATCAAATATATAAATGCAAATACCCTCCAGATCCAGGCAAGTGTTTCCTCAAGACCAAAGTAATAAAAAAAAAGTCAAAGCAGGCTTTTTCTGACCTACCACCACGGTTATCATCCATTCTGGCACTGTTTGAAAGAAAACTTAATATTCAATTGAGTGCCTGCATGATAGGAAGCATCACAGAGAAAAGGCAAAGAGCCTGTGGGCATACGCATGTACTCGGGTGCAATTTCTCCTCAAAGAAATTCTCAGGCACGGGCTACATTCTTTTCCCTTCTCCATGTTTAATAAACATGTTGCCTTGCTATCCGTCCTGCTGGCAAGCTCCCTTTAAGGTCCCTCGCCAAACAGGAGCTCCTTTCACCTTGCACATCTCTGGAGGCTCTGGCTTGAGCCCTCTCTGTTCAGTCCCGTGTCTGGTCTCCAGCACGGGCACCGGAGAGCCAGGAAGGGCCTGAAGGTGGCTCTTGTTTCCCAGGGGCTCAGCTCCTCATCCTGCCCGCCATGGAGCCAGCACACGCCGGGCCCGCACACCACAGCCCGCCTGGACAGTGTTTTTCCACACTGCCTCCTGCCACGCAGAGGGAGGAAGAGACCTCAGCTCTATAAACATTACACCTCTACTTTCTGTAACTCTTTTCAGAGCCCAGTTTTACTTAGCCAGAGCAGTTACCTTTCTGTTCAGGGCCTCCTGCAGCCCATTAGTGAGGTGGCCAGAGATTTACAGGCCCAGATGATCCCCTGAGCACCCCAGCCTGACACAGAACTCCTTGTTGCCATTACCAGATCCGCTGTTCCCCCTGCTTGGTGAACGGGGGCAGTCCGTATTGCACGTGAGATCCCACAGGAGTCCGGCAGGATTTCAGGTTCAGTGTGTGAACCTGCCACAGCCAGAGGCCAGCAAAGCAGCAGTCCCTACACAGCCACCTCTCTCCCATGGGAAAAGGCTCAAAAGCTTACGGGTGAGAAGCTAAAATCCAAGCGGGAGAAACTCCCAGGGTGAATTAACTCTAAAGAAGCCCTTGAGGTCCAGCCTCAGGCCCAAATCCATCAGACAACACCAACACGGACAAACTGCAGCTCTCTCCAGGCTGCCCTTGCCTTGCACAGCTCATCCCCAGCAGCAGCTCTGTGAAATACATCTGTCCCACACATCTTTCCACATCTCAGGAAAGGTGAAAGAGGTGAAGTTGCAGAATAATTTCAAAACCTAAGTTGCTCATACCGCTTCACAACCTAGGGGGGGAAGAAGCAGACACAAAACTTTCCCTTCAGCCTTGCCTCCTTGTACTGCAATGGAAAAATCAGCACGTCAGAGAAGTTTTCAAACAGCAAAGTCACCTTGCTATTCTCCTGTGACAGACCACGAAACAATTATGAAATTTTCCTCCCTACTCTGTCACAGCATATACATCTCACCCTGCAAAGTGGTGACTCCTCTCACAGCCTCCTTCAAGGAGCTGACACCCTCTTCCCTGGGAGCTGCATCCAGAGGTAGCCCTACTTACTGCAAAGGTGTTTGCTGGGAAAGACAGGGCCAGGAGGAAAGAGTTTGGCTCAGAGGGCAGCTGTCACACCATTCTTCCCAAGAAATGTTAATATTTCTATTCCATATCCAGAACAGGGGCTGGGCAGGCAGGGAGCAGCACAGGGAGAACAAATGAACAACTCAAATGGCCACGACAGCTCAGGAAGGCTTGGTAAAGAAACTCATCAGACCTCCAGATTATGAACATACATTTGATGCTGTAACACGTCTTTGAGTCATGTTTCCCCTGGAGGTAAGAAGCATGGAAATCCAAGGAGAAACACTCCCCAGAGGACCTCCACACCCACAAACAGAATTTGCAAAGAATTTCCTTT
This sequence comes from Regulus satrapa, assembly GCA_013396955.1. Lineage (NCBI taxonomy): Eukaryota > Metazoa > Chordata > Aves > Passeriformes > Regulidae > Regulus > Regulus satrapa. Next base: position 18,188 of record VWZN01011821.1, on the reverse strand, counting down.
ATTTTCTAGCTGTCCCATCAAGGCAGACTGAAATTAAAGCCTGCTGTAAAATTTCTCAGTTGAACTTCATACTGGTTTCTAACAAAAATTTGGAGTCAAACACAAATCTTAACTCTGACAACTCAGGGCAAGGTCTTGAGGTTTAAAGGCAGCTGCAGCATCTGTGGAAGACATTCTCTGGTTTCCACACTTAAAACTGCTCAACAGCCAGGATATCATGTCTACCTTTGTGAACAGCCATCACTAAAAGCACACTTCTTAATTCAGACCCTGGGTGAGAACAGATCTTGTGATTATACCTGGAATTTTAGCCTACACTAAGCAAGCCTGAGCAGGGTCTTTACCAAATAATCTGAATTTCCAGAACTGGTGCTTCTGCATGTTCTTGACGGTTATTTTCCTTTGATAGGGAAGGAAAGTCCAAGGAAAGGCTGACAGGTTGCTTAGAGTATGAAAGGAGTGTTAGCAAGGCTACATTAATCATAAATAATTTTTGTAAATAAACAGTAGGCAGAAAAAGGTTATCAGAAAAGGGAAGATTATCGGGCTCTGAGTTTATCTATAATACATATAAACAAGAAGTGCTATTTTTTTGTCCTGTCATGCTTACTTTTTCCTGCTTTCTATGTTTTACTTGTTATTTCCATAAACCTATCTCTACATTTACCTAATCTCCAGCTGTAAAAAGAATGTTAGAAAAAAAAAAAAGTAATTGCAAGGCAAGCATAAATAGCCGTAAGGGCTTAAAATTAGCCATTCTGGAAAGAAGAGACAAACAAAACACACCCATCCAATGCCTGAGGGGCTGTAAGCAAAAGGCAGCTTCCCTGGTCACTGCATAGCTCATGTAAGAGTATGGGGTAAAAGGAAAAATGTACATTCTGCCAATCACAGACTCATCATTATTTTAAACCAGTCTTAGATTATCAGCTGCTGAATATATTTATATTAATACCACAGCACTCCAGAAAGTTTTTTGGTTACAAACACGAGGTGGGGGCAACCCACTGAGAGTAGAGTGGCTGTCAGCAAGAGAAAACCAAGGGGCTGATTTTCGAAATTCAACCCATTGAATTTGTTATTTTTTCACACACTTGTTAAGTAAGGAGGAGACACCTGCATCCACACAGCAGCTGGGAGATCCTGTGCTGTTTACACCCCAGTGTTGTGATACCATGGTGACAACCACTCCAAAAAAAGGTGGTTAAGGGTGAACCAGGCTTCTCTGGCTTCGGATCCTCCCCTCAGCTCTAGTGAGTCACCACATCCCATGTGCTGCCATTTGGAGCCAAATACCATCACTTATTTTGCAGATCTGATACGGCAAAACCAACTTCAAATACTTGCCTTCAAAAGTTTCTCCTAAGGAAAAAACCCACAAAAAAACCAACAAAACCCAACAACAACAAAACCCAACAACAACAACAAACCCTCACAAGGCCAGAATAAAGGATAATCCAAATCCCAAGGGGCAGGACTTTGGTGTCTGGAGAACCTTTGCTGTACTCATGATCATCTATGCCTTATATACATCACAGTTTCTTTTAGTCCAGGTCAAACTAATGAAACAAACTTATGCACCTGGCCAAAGAGTCCAGAACTAAAAGAAACTCTGCTCATTAGCTGAGCTGTTGGTTACACATTCCCTGCCGAGAAGCTGCCATGCAGATGTTAGGGGTCTGTGTGCTCTGAATGCCTCATCTGTCCCTGCAGTACTCCCAGATGTTCTGAAGGGCTCAGTAACAGCAGTGAAACTCCCCATGGGCACAGGTCTGTTGTTTTTTGGTCAAGCCTTTTGAGGGATAAATGAGACTACAAAAACTTTCTAATAGAAAAGAAGCATAATAAAAAGTACAGGTTTCCAAAAGCACTTGACATCTTCCGGTACAATCTTCTCTGTAACATCATAAAGCGTGATGGGACATGAACATTCAAAGTAAATACAAAGTTCAAGTAAATGGAAGCTTGAGCAAATTTATCAATATAAATGCTGGTGTCAGATAAGGCAGTGGAAAAAAGAAAAAAATAAAGCATTTGGACAGTGCATCTGCCAGCCCCATTGTGTGAAAGAGCAGAGATTTCATCCAAGCTCTTAGGAACTCAGTGGCTACACAGAGATAAGATCAAAAGCACCTCATTTAAAATAACAATTGTCACACAATACCAAAATCCTGCCCAGATTCATGAGAAAACAGCCAGGAGAGTCACTGCAGTACTTAGTGACGGTGAAAAAGGAGACACAAACAAGAACACTGACAACCTCTGATTCAAATGCAGTCAGAAGGTACAAAAATACCAGTTGTGAGTCACTTCATATCCTCTGGTGATACCATACAACCCCATGAGATCATCTGACTGGTCCAAAGACCACTAGGGCAGCAAATGCTTTAATCAATCTAAAACAGAGTTTGGTATTAGCAACAGCAATTTCACAACTCGAAAATGAAGCTTCAAATCTTTCATTCCCATGCTCTTGCTGCCACAGCATCTGCAGAGAAAAGCTGGAAAAGCACAAGGCAGAAAGCAACTAAGTGACTCCAGAAAACAGCATCTCTACAGAAATGCCAGATATTGAAATGGCATTATATATATATTAAATTTTAATTTCAATTTGAAGAACTTCTTGCCATAAAGTTTCACAATAAACAAAGATAACAGATGTCTGGCACATATGTTTAAGCACCGGGACAGGCTTCATGCCAAAACAGTCATGGTTGGAGACACGGTATTGGGTGGAGAGAGCACAGGAAGGAAGCTGGTGACATGGCAACAACAGAGCCTAACCCACACCACTGATGATACTGGGACATGAGGAGAACCTAGTTCATAATCTAAGTATTTTTACTGTCATGGATTTTTTCTACAAAATGCATCTGGTTGTCAAAGCACTAACCTAAAAATCTTCTGAATGAAAACGTAAGCACAAAATATAAGCTTCTCTGTCTGTTATATTTTTGGACATGAACCTACAAATAGCAGCAGCAGGACTAGAAACTAAAAAGTCGCAATGTGGTGAATATTTGAAAGCAAACAAACAGAACTTGATTCCTTTGCCAACTGCAGCAGCACAGCACAGCTCGTATTAGTCATGTTTCCTACACGAGAGCTTTCCCTCAGCCATGCTATCTTTCTAATCTCACCCCCTCACTACAGCTATGGAATAGGAGCCTACTGTTTTCACTTCACTTTATTTCTTCTCGTATCTCTGCAGAGATTCTCCACCTAAAACCCCTTCTGTCAGGCAAGGCAGGAGGCTCCAGGTGGGGATAGCTGTGCACTCACAGCCAGGCTAAGCCATTTGTTCCCCACTGTCCCCTGACACTTCCCTGCAGCTCCCACAGCTCCCCTGGAGAGCCCCACCAAGGGGCTGCTATTGCACAAACTGAGCAGAAGCCATGGCAAAAGCAGAGGGCTCACAGGCTGCCCATTCCTCCTGAAACACCCCAGTTTCTCAAGAGCTGGCAACCAGCAGGAAATCCCCCATACAACTTGTTTTCCCTCTACAGCATCTCCCCAGGTTTCAGGAGGTTCCTCCTGCTCAGCAGAACTCTCTCCCACTAGGGAAAGAGACGTCCTGCTATACACGACTGCTCTTCCAAGCAGATTGTTAAAGGCAGAAATGAGTCAGACTACTCTCAGGAACATGGATGTCAATGTGAAAGGAACTGGCCATGATCAGAAAAGCCATCAGGAAACCATCCTGATGTGCTACCCCTGCTTGGTGCACACAGACAGGCCATGCTCACACACACGGTCCTCCCCTGCAAACGCCAAGGAAAGGCAAGAAAGGTCTGATTTGATATGAATGAAGGTAGTCAGAAGCACAAGGAGGTGTGAGTTACAGCAATGTAACAGTGCCCTGGGGCAGCACCTGCGTGGAAAACTCAGCGTTCTGGGCCCACCTTACCTAATGCCCCTTGGCAGATGTCCGTGCGAGTGGCTCCACCAGCTATGAACTGGGGGCTGGAACACAGCTCCTGGGAACAAAGCAAGCCTTGCATTACACACAGCCGCAGGTAAGGCGGGGAACAAGACCCCACTTGCAGCAAATCAACCAAACCATTGACCACAGCAGATGAACACCACAGAGATGGAGCAGGGCAGGAACAGGTGCGGGCACCAGACACACCAAGCACAGTGAGAATGGGAGCTGGTGACCAAAGCTCGTGTGCAGCCATCTCGCTTCACAGGACGTGCCGGGAGGTGCGCTGCATTTTCACACGCGTGCACACACTGTTCTGCCATTACCTCCCCACCACTGACTACCTAGGTCTTTCAGAAGGGCCTGCAGGCACCCCGGAATCCACCTGACCCCATGGCTCCCATCGCTGACAGGGCTGCTTCGGGAATAAACCGCACGGTGGTCAACTCATGGCTCTGCTGAGGAAAAGAGTTATCGGAAGAGACAGCCCCGAGCGCTGCCCAAAGCGATTTGTCCACGCAGAGAGTTCTGGATGGAGAGGAAAATGACTTTTCTGATTTGCTTGTTTTCCAGGCAGAGCGAGTCCTGCTGCCAGCCTGTCCCCAGAGCAAAAAGGGGAGCCTCCGGTGCCCTGAGCATCCGCAGCTGCACGGAACGGGGGCACCGCGATTCTGCAGCGCGGAGAGGGCTCGGCAGCCGCGCCCCGACCCGCCACCCCCGCACCATTCAATCCACCCAAATTTACGGGGTGGGAGAAGGAGAAAAGCCGGGTGACACTGTGGAATCGGGGATGCTACCGGGGATCGATGCCACTGGGGATCCCCCCCCCTCCCCCGCCGCCCTACCGTGGGTCTGCGCCAGACGACGCCCTGTGTCTTGTGCGAGCGGGGCCCCAGCTCCCGGTAGCCGAGGGCGGCGGGGCCGGCGGGGAAGGAGGGGTCCTGGAAGAGCCGCCCCTCCTGCAGGCACTCCTGGCGCAGCTCCCCGAAGCGCTGCCCCAGGTAGGGCACAGCGAGGTCNCGGCTTGGCTCGAGTCGCTCCGTGCCAGCTGTCGCGGGTGGAGAAACTTCCCCTCCCGGTCTCTCCAGCTCGCTGCCCCGTGCAGAAGCATCTCTGGCTCGCTGGGCGCCTCCTTAGCTTCATACCTGTGCCATCCCTGGCTCCCCTATTGCCACACGTACGCATCAGTTTAAAAAAGTTGGTATTTTCCGAGCAAATCCAGAACTATCTATATAAATCTCTAAGTTTAGACAAAGCCCCAAACCAGCCAACCTAAAAAAAAAACCAAACCAACCAACCAACCAACCAAACAAACAAACAAAAAACCCGAACAAAAAAGCCCCAAAACCAACCAACCAACCAATCATCAACAACAACAAAAAGGAAGGGAAAACATAATATGTCTCAAATCCCACTATGGTATGTCTGTACTCGGTGTTGTTGCCTTGTTCCAACTTGAATATTGCAAGTAGCAGAGATGACTTCCAGCTTGATTTGCTGGTGGTCACTGCAGCATATGTTTTGTCACTGCTAGCATGGACCCACCTGCACTCCCCACACAGCTCAAACCACAAGCAGTGAGTTCCCCCCATTTCCCTGAAACACACACACATGGTGTGGGGGAAGAGAGCATCTCCATTCTGGCAGGGAGTTGCTGCCAAGAATGGCTGAAATGCTGCTGCTGGCACCCGTGTAGAACAGCAACCCTCCGAGGGAGAATTCAAACCATTTGCTTCATATTTTAAGTCTGACTCAGGATGTGCCAGGCAGCGTTCCCTGGGCAGCACACAGAGGCTGTGGGCCCTTCGTGCTGTACCCACTGCCCACAGTGGCTGCCCAGCTGCCCTAGAAGGACAGGCACCTCTTTTTGCACATTGTTTTTCAAGTCCTGGATGCATGAAGCAGTGGTTTGGAGCCATCCTGAACTAAAATGAACATTATTGCTTGGAAAATGCTTAAAGAACCTTAAATTACTGGGAGCACCATTAGCTGAGATATGGTGGGAAGTTTTCCTTCCTTGCTGGTACGTGGTGCTCCCTACCATTGTGCTTGCTTGATAATTTTGCACTTTCATCATTCATTATTCCTCTTCCTAAGCTCAGCACAGGTCTAACTCGTATAATTCATGGGAAGTCATTGCCATTAAACAGGAAATAGAGCTAAGCATTGCCCATTCAGCTCCCAATGTAGCAGAGGAGGCCCCCAAAATCTTTTTGAAGTTAGATACAAATGGTGCGAGCAACACCTGTCTAGATCATGGCTGCTCAAGAAAACAGCCCTGATACCACCTGGTTGTCCAAATCTGGGAAGGCACAGCCTAATTTCACTTTGAAGCTTTGAAGATGCCTCCTATCCCCTGTGGGTCAGAAGGGCTCTCTTTATAAAGGCAGTAGTGACATTTTTAGCAGCACGTGAGAAGTCAATCATACATGGAGAGCTGGAAGCAGATCCAGTAATGTTATGTGACATAAGCTGTGTGCACTCAGTTGAGACCTTTAGCCAAGGTCTCCAGCATGGCTGCACTGAAGTTCGAGCAGGACACAGAGTGGCACTGGGGGACGGTTTTGCTCAGCTGTTTCGGTTTGTTAAGCACTGCTGAGTTATCTCACAGGCCAGGCCATCTCCTGGACCAGGAGACAGCAGCACCTCACCACCTGGGAGTTTAACTCGCAGTGGGTTGTGGGCTGTGTTGCATCCTAACGTAAAGGATCTGGGAGCTGCAGAGCTGCTCAAAAAGTGTTTCTTTGGCTCCACGCAGTGGTTCGAATCAGTACAGCTGCCACAAGTCAGACTTCTCTGGTTTTACAAGAGTCAGGGTTAAAGGAAACCAGAGTCAGTTCAAAGCAATTTTTTTTATGCCCCACAAAACCAGTTTTGGTTTGTGAACTCCTCTGCTCTAGCTATTTTCCAGCAGACACAGAAGTTTGAGCTGGGTCAAAAATTTGTCATATAATTACTTTGCTTTCCTTAACTATCTCTTATGTGCCCCATAGACGATACTCACAGACCACTTTGGATTCTGCTGGCAGCTGACAGCCTCTGCTGGACAACGATGGAGACCCAGTGTGTGCGCAAGACTCTTATGTGGCTGCCCTGCACAGAGCTATCAGAGCTTTCTTAGAGTCTCTGTGGTGCAATGAGGGTTGAGACTGAGCCGAAGGGAAAAGGAGAGGAACAGAAGGGAACAAAGCCAGAAAGAAACGGAACCAGCAAGGATTCAATTAAGCAATGGGAAGGGTACCTGGGCAATGCAGGGAAGACATATATTTGTTAGACTGGTCCCAAATGTATACGGGATTGTACTGTTCCATGTGGTTTAATGACAGGAGAAGGGTATATTGGTGTAATACAGAATTTCTCTTCTTATCTCAGAAGTTGGCTGTCCCTGAAGCCATCTGAATGGTGCCTGCCCACAAAGTCCTCTGTAGCCAGGTAAGCCAACAAGTCAACTACTTCCACTTCCAGCCCAACAGCAGATGTGGATGGGAGTCCACAGTTTGAGGGAAGTTCTTTTGAGCACCAGGTGAGACAGTTCTTTCATTTTCTCCATACTTACACAATATGCCCATTTTCTTTAAAGAAGGAGGCGATTTCCATTTGACTGTGAGACCAGTGTAATGCTGTTAAGTGAAAGTAGCAGTTCCACGAATAGTTACTCACTTGTATCTTCCTAAAACCAGCCAATTTCAGAAGGAAAAAGAAATCTGCTTTCTTCTTATTCTCCCTGCACACCTGCAGCTCTTCAAAGAAGTCACCAACTCTCACATTTTGCAAGTGAGTGGTTTCAGCTGTTGCTGCAGCAGCTCATTCTGGTTCTTGATAAGGAGCATCCAGCTGCCATTCACAGCATGGAATTTCAGGCAGGATGAGCTTGTCCTTCCATATTACCACACTCAGCAATTGTGAGTAACTCAGAGCTAAAAAGCCCCGCATTATCCCTCCTTCTTCTTGCTCCTCTGTTCTTTCACTGTACATGGATACTGGGGAAAAAATGGCCAACAGCTCAGGAAGGGAGGAATGGGCCCATGTACCTTCTGGGCTCCTGTTCTTCCCAGGAACTACCCTGTCCTCATTAGGATGAGGGTGGTTTCCCAGGGGAAGAGGTTTTCAGTGGCAGTCCTGATGTTTCATGAGGAGGGGAGTTGCTTTCCTGTCTGAGGCTGGGATCTGGAGAGGTACTGATACTTTCCCCAACATCATGAGCTGGCTCCAGTCCTGGCCAGTTCAGTGTGAGGTGTCAGAAAGACCTGGGTAATCCTGCAAAATCCAGCTTTCCTTCCCAGTGCTGAACCATCATTCTAAATCAGCCCAACTTGTGTTGTGGAACTTCACATGTGGGGTGCAGGCATTACCACTGCATGATATCATCTTCCTCCTTCCCCAGGTACCAACAGTTTTATGGCTTTTAGAAAACAACCAAGCAGGATCAAAGCTTATTTCAGATGTGTTTCCCAATAGGAAACTAGGGAACCTGCCAGGCTGCAGCTTGTAGCAGCCTTTCCCTCCCCAAACACTTGCATAAAATATTGCACACTCTAAAACAATAATCTTAGAGACAAACATTTAGGAACTTTCATAGCTCCCAAAGGTCTTCCTACTATTGATACTCACTCAATTTTTACAGTAATAGGGTGGGTAGGAACCCATACATTTAGAATATGAGAATTCTGAAGCTCTCAGAAAGAAACAGATATGTTTTCATGCTGCAGGGTCTACAGTATAACAAAGCAGATTTCATCCTCATTAGCCAAGTGCTGCAGTACAGGAGAGCCCTCTCATTTCTCTCCAATGCGCTGGCTCAGAAATATATCTGAAACTGCTGGGTAATTGGCAGTTATTTTCTTCTAAAGATTTCCCCATATACAGAACAGTCCTCACTGCATGGAATTTTCAGTCTCTTCTTTGAAATCCAGGTGAAACATTTTTTTGTTTAATTGGTTCTTCCTTACTCCCCTTGTCCTCTTGCTATCATCCAGAAAGGGGGAGAGGGAAAGGAAAACAAGAAGAGCCAGGCAAAAAAGTGCAAATCCCAGAAGAAATAAAAGTCAGAATAATTGTTATAGCTATTAACCCTAGGGGTTAATGCTACTTCAGCAGCAGTTTTTGAGTCATGGGTAGCCTTAAAACTTTTTCCTCCTGTAATACAGCTGTCAGCTGTTGCTGGTAGTCAGCTATAGTCGTCATTATCTCCTCTTCTTTATATCCTCTAGATGGTGCTTGTGTATCACATTCTACATAAAATAAATCATGCTGCTCCTAATCAAGCTTGGGAAATGGATTTGAAGTCCTGTGACAGATCACAAGAATCAAACAGTTGTGGTGGACCATCTGGTCCAAGCCTCCCCCAGAGAAAAGGGTTGTCCTCAGCCTCTTTCCAAACATGAAAACTGAAATTAATTACTAAAATCTGATTGAATTGCAGAATGGTTTGTGTTGGAAGGGACCCTAAATATCATCTTGCTCCAACCCCCTACCATGGACAGGGGCACCTTTCACTAGAATAGGGTGCCCAAAGGCTCATCCAACCTGGCCTTGAACACTTCCAGGGGTGAGACATCCACAACCTCTCTGGGAAACCTGTTCCAGAGCAACACCATTCTTACAGTGAAGAATTTCTACTTAATGTTTCATCTAAACCTCTCCTCTGTCAGTCTGAAGGTGCATTCTCATTTGTCTTATCACTACAAACCCTGTAAAAATTCCTTCTCCAGCTTTCTGGTAGCCTCCTTTAGGAACTGGAAGGTGCTCTAAAGGCTTCCTGGAGCCTTTTCTTCTCCAGACTGAAAAACCCCAGTTCTCTCAGCCTGTCTCCATAGAGGAGGTGCTCCTACCTTTCTTCTGTCTTTCCCTGTTACATTCTGGGTTCACCCCTGCTGTGGCTGCTTGCATCTAGTGGCAACTGGAGTTAAAGAGCACACAGCATATCCATGTATGTCTGAAAAAGTACGTGGAAAACAGAATATTCCAATTGTTCAAAATGACCTTTTCCAGTTTTTGAGGCACCATGCTTTTCCATGAACAGTGTTGCCCAACTTGTAGCTTACAGCAATCAGAGTGGGGAACATTCCTCTGGACCACAGGAAGAGAAGAAATTTCAGCACAAGGCATTGATGCAGGGTAGGGGAAGAAAGCACTATATTGCCTCACAAGCACAGAAAATGGGTACCCCTGAGTGTGTCTATTTGACAGGAAAACAAATCCACCCTGGAAAGAAGAAACCCTCCCCTCAACCTTTTGTTATTCCACTCCTCACTCTGGTTCAGTACACAGATATGCCTTGAAGTACTGAAATGCAACAGGGATAAAATGCTGGCCACCCTTTTCCTTTACTCAATTTCAACAGTATTAGTTTAATTTTGGGGTAACCGATATATTAATTCGCTCAGCCCAGCCTTCACTGCCTGGAGCTGACCAAGTCATTTTGTTTCCTCCTTTGTGTTCACTCTCTTCAAATATTTGCAGACAAGCAACCCAGCTAGCCTCTGTTTGGACTCCTTATCTCACCAGGTTTCATTTCTTAAGAATGCTCTCTTCCCTTCCCCACGCCTTCTGTCTAAATTTACCCAGAGGTAGTCATCAAACGTGCTCCTTGGCAAACAAAGTTCCTGTTTACTCAGCCCTCAGCTGGACACACAGTGGCTGTGCTGGGGAATCCCAGCCATTATACAGGATGACAGCAGAGAGCAGCTGTGCTCCATGGAAAATATTTTCTCCTTCAGTTCCTAAACCTACAGAGGCAGCCACCCTGCCAGGGAGGTGTCAGCACAAAATGGGGTTGCTAGGGTAGAAATTGAGTTTTTCTCCTGCAAGAACAGGAAGCCCTATTTCCTAAGGCACATAAAGCCTTTTGCATGCAAGGCTTTCTTTGTTTTCTGCCTGTAAACATTTTATGTGCAGGAAACACCACCAGAAGACTGTAAATATGATGGGTAATCTCTCAGTAGCTGAGACAAGACCCCATTTTTATAGACGGGGACATTTTAGTGACTTCTGCTCAAGATGACACTGGAGAAGGGGTAGCAGGACTTACCAGCTTTTTTCCTATCTGGTGAAACAATTTTCCATTTTTGGCCTAGGTCATGCTCCATTGCCTTCTGTAAGTAGCCAGCTCTAGCTCTGTCAACTACACATCCTTTGTTGCTAATAAATTAAATTATAAATTCATACTGCTTTGATAGTACCAGAGAAAGGGGTCTTTTCAAGAAGACTGATTGTTTAAGCCAGAAGTGGGTTCAATTTTCCCAAGCTTTAAAAATCCATGGCATCTTCATAGCCATATAAGCTGTAGCAATAGATATCCAGCTCCAGGTTTTGTGGCTGCACAGCCCTCCAACAGCACAGGGTCCAATTTCAGAAGGAGGAAAGGAATTTTGAACCATCTTCACCTGGATTTTTAAAGGACTGATCCTTAAATCTGACTTTCACGGAATGCACAGGGTCTCTTTCCATCTGCTAACAGGTGTGCCTGCAAAAAGTTCTCCCTGTCTTCTTGCTAAAAGAGTATTTTAAAAGGGGACAGCAAAAAAAGCAAATACTGTGGGAGTAGCAGCAGGCAGTGCTCATAATCCCAGCCGTGATGGCTGTGGCTCCCGCCCGTCTCCCGGTACATATTTGCTCTCCTGGTGCCTCCTCCCTCCAGGGCTGCTGGAGCACTTGGGGCAGTCCTTGGCTCCACCCGAGCCTGCTGCCTGCCCATACTCACCTGCTCTCTTTGCCCCGCAGGCAAAGGCAGAGCTGCAGCACACGCTGGCAGGGTGGGCAGCATGTCCAGGGTCACGGCGAGACTATGCCAAGAACGAGCAGCAGCGGACGGGCTCGGATCCAACAGGAATGCCATCAAGTATTTGAAGCAGGACTATGAAGCCCTGAAGCAGCAGTGCCTGCAGACTGGCACGCTGTTCAAGGATGAAGAGTTCCCAGCCTGTCCTTCTGCTCTGGGCTATCGGGACCTTGGACCATATTCCTTCAAAACTCAGGGCATAGTCTGGAAGCGCCCCACGGTAAGAGTGCTCTGTAACTGCCTGTTCACTAGGTTCAAATCTAACCAAAGCCCAGCTGGACATCCAGCTTAAATCACTGGTGAGCTTGAATATCCACTGTTCCTCTATGTCTTTTTTTCTTCAGTCTATCTTTACTTCCATGGCAGAAGCAAGGTTGGAAAGGTGGTGGGAAAAGGAATCATTGTCTTCTAAGCCCATTATAAAGCAGGGAATATAACTGCTATATATGTAACTCCTATAACTGCTTCATGGGCACCTGCTTCATGGCAGCCTGCTTTCTTCCTATCCCATTACAGCTTCTGAGAGCTACAAGTCCAGGGTGTAATCCAGAGATGGATGCAAAAGCCTAACATATATCCAGCCAGACCATGTGCCACCCCAGGAGCCATTGACTATAATTTGGAACAATACCCACACCAAGGACTTGCCACTCTGCCACTCAGGAAATCAGGCTAATACATAAATAAAATCCTCTGCCTCACTTCAAGCTGCCTGTAACAGTTAAATAGTAACTGACTGAAAATATTACCTAAATATGTATATCCTAGAAATGGTCTTTGATTCCAAAAAAGTAATTTTCAACAGCAAAGATTGGATGATTTTTTAAAAGTCATTAAATCAGGGCTTCAGAGATTTTTCTGTAATTTATTTTTCAGTAATTTATTTATGTTCCCACTTACTTCTCCTTTGTCATTTTGCAACATCAAGAAATATTTTTTTTTAAATGGGGATTCCTCTCCCCTCCCCCCGCTCCTCCAAATCACTTACCCCCATCTGGTGGACGAAAGGAGAATGAGAACAGAAAATTTCAAGGCTTTGGACTTATTATTTTTTCACCTTGAAAGTGAGAAACAAAAACTTGCAGGTTTAGTAACTCCAGGTTTAATAACCCTGGCAATCCCATTTATCCATCAGCACCTCACTCTGGCACCTGGATGTTACCTTGACAAATACCATGGATGTGTTTCTTGGCTTTGTCTATCCTTGGAGAAGATCAGCCTTAGAAAATTCATTAAATTAGGCTTGGGTTTCTCATACAAGAACAATGTTGAGCCTGGTGCAGGCAGAGACACAACCACAAGCAGGGTAAGGAATAGTTGAGGGGTGAGATCCAGCAGGGTTAAATGTCCCAGCCCTGCCTGCCAGAAACCAGCCCATGGGACCCCAAGGGGAAACTCATTTGTGTGAAAGGTGTATGTGGCACTTGGGAGTGGCTCAGGGAGGACAGGTATCTGGGTGAGTAATAAGTCATATACAGCTGACTGACACCAGATGCAGCACTTTGGAGGGAGAAAAAAATTACACAAAACCTTCTTCTGTGTGGGAGAAAAACCTTCTTCTGGTGGGGAGCCTACTGCTGGACCCCTCTCCACTGGATAGAAGCAAAAGGATGTAGCTGAGATGATTCTTATTGGAGGGAAGATTCACAAACTGGTTCTTCATCATACACAAGGAGTCCTGGGCTGTCTCTATCTCTCCATGGGATGCTCAGAGCTGACAACTGCTGCTCTCCAGGAGAGCCAGTGACTGCCTAAACTGTCCTCAACCCTTGCCAAATTAGGCTTCCTAAAAACTGCTCCTTGCTGCCATCCAGAAGCTCATGGAAAATTCTTAGAAAAAACAGAAAAGGCTTTTGTCTCTAGAGAGACAATAACGACTTCCTAATATAGGCCATGAGTTGTTGGAGAGCTCGGAGTTGGGATAGGAGTGACAGTCATTGCCATAACCCACTTGGCTGGCCCCAAAGGGCCAGGAAGAAAGAGGGGTTGTTGCTAACAAAAGCATTTGTGTGGTTGGCCTCCCAGGAAGCAGGGTCAGGGTGGGGGAACATCCTCCTCACTGTTGGCACTGGAAACTCAGCACAGTTCCAGTGGCACAGGAAGCAGCCACAGTCACAAACTCATTTGTGCTGCTTGAACCAAAATCTCAGCAAGATGAAATAAGATGTAAACGCTGAGGTGAACTTTCACCTCTGTCTCCACAGTAGCAAAAATTCTCAGTAGTATCACTGACAGTGCCTAGTAGCAAAGGGCATCGGGATTTGCCTCAAAAAA
>VWZN01011819.1:105076-120498 GCA_013396955.1 Regulus satrapa | reverse complement strand
CAGCACTATGAAACAATGCAGGTGTAAAAGAAAGTTACAGAAATGTAGGATAATATTAATCTGAAATTGCTTCAGTATTTACCCAAGTGTTTCACTCCAAAAAGGTGATTGTCCTACACAAAAATGTAGTGGCAGGCTTATACCATAATTAAAATAATGACCATTTTTCTGTCCCCAATTGGCCACAGAGGGATTTTGGCTGTTGATTGAAATCCCTGAGCCAGTCGTGTTTCAGGCTGCGGAAGCTCAGCTGGTGTGGCAGAGGTGGGTGCAGCCCTGCCCACTCGACCTGGTACCCACAGGTGGCAGCTGGCAATGCCCGTGGTCCCCTGTGCCATCCCACCAGGGCTTGGCCTTCCTCCCTCCCACCCTCAGGGTAACACCACGCTACTCCATCTGCTTTAAAAACCAACAAGCAAACAAAAAGCCAGCTGTAAAAACACGTAAAAGTCTTCAAACTGATTTTCGGCGCTTGCTTGGAGTTTGCTGATGGAGCAAATGGTTTTTAGATGAACTGGCGTTGCTGGTTCTGCTTTTAAATTAGGTTCCTAAACTTCAGAAAGGAGGAGATGGTCTCTGAGGAGTGTTCCAAGCAGTGATACTACTCAGTCATTTAAAGGTGGCCAGAAAATGGGTGTAGAAGTGGAGTGGATACTCTGTGAGTAGGTAGCCTTCACTCCTGTAATGATTTGCACTTCAGTGGGAATTTCACCTCAACACCAAGAGATCATGTCATGATGTGTTGCATGAAAGCAAATTGGGCCACAATTTTTGTACTGATTTTGACAAAGGTGGACGGGCCACTTTCACGTGAGCTGGGAGAGGAACACAAGTCAATTATGTTCAAAAAGTAGCCATAAAAAAAATAGTCATACGAGTTTGTTAGACTGTTGCATCTCTGCACAGCTGCGTTGACAGGTCACTGGGAATAGCTGTTGGAATCTAATTGCAGTTTGACACTTTGTAAGTCAGCGTCGTGGTTTTTTTTCAGAGAAATGGCACAATTAAGGCAGTGTTTACTGACATGACTGCAATTGTAGCTTTCAAGAGAAATGGGTTGGGCTCGGCACCGTGTGAGAATTCTTGGTTCGTTCTAACAAAACCTCCTTGGCTCCGTTTTTCTGTTTAACAGCTGGAGCAAAGTTACAGCACTGGAGGTGACTCAGGGCAGAAGGGAGCATATCCAAACCACTGGACTTCACTGTCCTTCAGCACAGCATAATTGAGTCTAGTCTGATTGAAGGAGTATTGACCATCAGTGATAACAGATTTTTTAAAAGTTTTAAATTCTGTCAAAACAAGAAAGAAGGAAAGTGATGAAGATTAGTTCGTATCCTCTAAAATCTGCCTTCCTAACAACTTCAGGGGTAGTTGTATTGTGTTCTCACATATTTTAAAATGTGAAAGGATATTGGAGTCCCTTAAAGAGAGGTTTCCTGTGGAGTACTATAAAACTGCCATAACGATAACAAGGTTTTCGTACAGTATTTTGAGCACAGAGGTAATATATGTACAATCTTGGATGTTTAATCCCGCTGGCTCAAGAGTCAGTGTTGAGCTTTGCTGTTTTAAATCAAGTCTTACAGCTCTGCAGGGATCACTGCACCATGACATTGTGACAAGGGGATGCTGATTCATGCATAAACCTTAGATCCTTTCATTATATCTTCAAACAGCAGCTTTGAAAACCTATGAATATCTGGCATGTTGCAACTTGAGAGTCATGGCAAAGGTTTCCTCAACCATTTTGGAATATAATGCTATAGCTCTCATTCTTAAAGAAATAGCATCGAGCATAGTGCTGCCAAAATGCTTAAAGAATAAGCAAAAATAAATATCCTTTAATGGGAAGAATGGAAGAATTTTAGATGAGTTTATTTGAATTAAAATCACTGTGGACCAACCTAGCCTGAATGTATTTAGCAATAAATTATATTAGAACTGATTTTAAGGAAAGAAGGGATTTATTAGCTGCTTGTGTTTCAGTTCATTTGTATTCTTTGTCCTTCTTATTTCCTTTTCACTATAAGAAATTTCTCAGGCTCAGTGAGCAGATGTGAAATAGGTCTTGTGCCTCCTTGTAATTAAAATGGTGGGGATCTGACAAGTTTCTGCAGTAAAATGATACAATCAAACCAGAAGTTAGCCTCCTGTGATTTTTCTTCTCTCAAAACATTTCCCCTCCCAAAATTGATTTCTGTAGCAAACTTTAAACATTCTTCTACTCCCGAGAGTTCTTCATAAAGAAACCTGGGGTATTTATTGTGTGACAGTGCTGTCCCTGCTGTGCATCTCTGTGCCTGGCTTGCAGACCAGTTTCACACAGCTGTGATCCAGAACGTGGGCAGATACAAACCCAACAGTTCTCTCTTGCCTGCTTGACTTTCCACATTCTTATTATGTGATCATTGCATTAATTTTTTTCCATAATATCTGAAATAATTTACCATGCAGTTTTGAATACAGTAAAAGTTTATATTTTACTCCTAGAAATCGGAAAGTGAGTTGCATTTAATGGTAGTTTGTGAGTAGTTTGGCAATCAAACCTTAAATATGCCAATCAAGCTTGCAAATAAACGAATATTATCAGTCTTTTTTTTCAATATATGTGTTTATGTGTAATTTTGTTCATATATAATATATGAAAATATATTACCTTTCTGTTTATGCTAATGAAAGTTTTAATTTGCATTGACTTTGATTGGTGGGATTGACTGCACATAGTTGGGGATGTACTTAACTCCTTGTGTGCATAAGAATTCCTTCACTATCAGTCTGTGTTATGCATTCAAACCACTGCACTGAGTGATGCTGTTGCTGCTGATTTCATTATTTCTTTTCATCAAGCTTCTCATAATTAAAATATTTTTTGAGAATTAAAACATATTTAACAGGTAAAGAATTCCTTTTGGACAGTCACTAATTACTAGGAAAGTATATAGTACCTGGGAACACATTACCTTGAAAATGCATTAAACAGATAAAGACTGTTCTATTACCATTGTTTTGTAAATTCAAATGGCATAATTTGTCAGGCATCTTCTGTGAAAAGATTATTAAATTATTAAAGTTAATTTCTTAAAGGGAAATATATTTTTAAATTAATGAATTAAAATTAAAATCTAATATGCAGATAGGAGTCATTTTTAGGAAACTAAAAAGAGGACATATCCCACAGTAGACATAAATGTGTATATGTACTTATATAGATACACATGCATGTGTGTATACACACATGTATGTGTAAGTGTGCACACATATGTCTTTAACAGAGTGAACAGCAGTTTCTTTTGAATGCCAGATAAATCAAAAGCAGGACATTGGTTAAACTCTTCAATCCATTTTCTGAAAAGGATTCTCTGAGAGCACTTGCTAGTAAGCTAATTTATCTCTTTAATCATGTTCTCATGCCTCGGAGCCAGGTGTGTGAATTACAAATTTTGTGTATTGAAGGCTCATGTCCATATTCAGGAAACAATGTTTCAACAACAGCTCAGGCTAAGAAATGTCAGGTCAGACTGAAAATGACACTGGAAACAAACCCAAATAGGTAAAAAAATACAGTTGCATAGATCAAACTCTCTCTATATGTATATGTGAATGGGTTTTTTAACTGCAGCTTCTGTTTCTGAAATGAACAAGATTTGGTCCCATTATTTTTAACTGATCATTGCATTTATCAAATCATCAATACAGTGGCATCTGCTTTTAGAAGATGGTGGACAAGAGATTAATTCCTTTTGCCAAATAGGTTTCTGAAAATGTATAGGGCAGAAGTCTGTATGTTTTTATGCAAAATACATAGGCCTGTGGAGCATCATTATTATTTTGTCTCGAAACTTTAATGTTTTCCTTTGGTTAAGTTCATAAAAAGAATTTGCATTGACTACAAATGCATATAAAGTGTAACCTTGTTAAAACTGGAAATAAAAGCTTTTATTTAAATTAGTAAATAATTTCAATAATGAATTTTGTATGGATAAGCAATAAGGAGTGAATAAAATCATCAAATAAACATAGTGAAGACACTGTGAATCAGCTCAACAGCAAGGAGTGCAAGTAGGTTTTAAATAACCACATGTTGAACAAATTCATACTGAACCTTCTAAAATCAATAACTGTGCTTAAAATAGAGTTATTGTATTTATTTGCATGCATTTACAGTGTGGCGTAGATGTCTTTTGAAATACTGTTTATTTTTGGTTATTTTTTAATCTGTAAAAAATATTTATCTGTATGGTATATCGGACCACCACAGAACAATTTTTACTTTCTAAAACAGCTCTGCTGTGCCTCCTTGCTTAACAATTACTCTACCACAGATAGTTGATTATTTTTTCCTTCTTTTTTTAAAATTGCTTTAAGAAAGATAACTCAGTTTATGGGGGGTTTACCTTCTGTCCCACCCTTGCCCAAAATTAACATTCCTGTCCTGAACCCGGTTTAATGTACAGATACTTAATGCATTTTCCAATGGCTAGTCTTTTTATGAAAGTGTGACAAAAAAATTTACAAGACAGAGATACTCACTGTGATTCTACAGCAAGGTATGGTTCAGCTCCAGCTATTACTATCTCCTACAGCCTCCTCCCAAACCTGACCCAGGGAAATTAATGGGATTTTTTTTGAGGGTTTAAATGTTACGTACAGTTCAACTAAAGATGACAGACTCAAGCTAAAGAAATGTCTCATTTCAACTCCAGTCTAATGTTTTATTTGATATCAAAGGAAAGATATTCTGTATTCTTTATTATCTTGGATCAATGTGGTTGATTTGTCTGTTTGGGATCCTGTCAATCACTTCAGTTAGTCCATGAACAACCTAGTGGGATTTATTGCTCATGGAAATAGCATCTTCATTACTTAACTACAGAAGATAAATGTGTTTGCATTTAACAATGTGATAGCAAAAAAAAAAAAATAAATCAGAAGAGTAGTTTGCCATTTGTGTTTTAAAATGGGCATATTTTTTCCCAAGGATTCTTCCAGTGAACACAAGTAAGGCAAAATTCTGTAAAATGTTCAAATGCCCTGACTCATAAATGAATAGTCATACAACTATTAGAAGAGTTTCAAAGCTCAATAAGGAACAGAGGCTCATTTTATAAAACGTTCAAAACAGGTATATGAACATGAGTTTACTATGCTATATTACCTATTCAGTTTAGTCTCAATTTCATGTAGTTAATACTGGAAAGAAACATAATTGATTTGATGCTGCATTTTTTCAGGCTGCTGTGGTTGAGGGTGTCATACCACTGTAATTTCTTCTCAGGATGAGTTTAGAAGTTTGCAAATATGGCTTGGGCTGGAAAAAAAAACAACTTATGTTCAAATAAATGGTGTGAACTGATTTTCTTTCACACACTTTGAAGATTACAAATAACAGATTGTTTCTAAGCACGTGGTATGATAGAAAATTTAAATAGCAACCTGATAGGTAATGCAGAGATTTTTCTCATCATCTCTATGGGGAAGACTGCTTTCAGGGCTCATGTCAGCAACAGGGAGAGAGAGCTCAGCAGAACAGCTTTGCAACTACTTTGCAGCATGGAGAAGGGATTTGTTTTCTTTGGTTTTGTGCCTTTTATGAATGTATTTGGAAGTTGTAGGACTCTGGTTTAGATCCATAAAATCAAAATGCTAATATGCTTTACCATTCCATGTAATGTGGATCTAAATAATTTGTATGTGTTGTATTTCCTTGTATATGTGTTAGGTTGAGGGTAATGTCTGCTGATGTATGCTGATGAAATAGACTGTACAGCTCTGAACAAGTCAGATTAATTTGTTCAATAATCTCATAAATCTTTGAAATTGAGGTTGTTGAGGGTTAGCTTGCTCAAAATATTTCTTCCTGATGCTAGTTATGAGTTGTTTTTGACAAAATGTCTTCTAAGCCAAAATGCTGATTTTTAAATTTTTTTTTTATTTTCCCCTCTATGAAAGTCGCAAATTCCATTACACTGTGCTATTACAGTCTCAGAGGGGGTTCTTTGTACAAATTTGAGTTCTGGCAAGCAGCAAAATGTTCCTGCCTGACTGTACCTTGGGCAGAGACCTACTGAAATTTGAGTGTTTATTCCAGGTGTAATATTTATAAAGCAGGGTGAATAATTGCATGGTTAGTGCATACCAGGCACATGCTTAAATAAGCTACTCCAGTGCTACTTAAAGCAAAAGCAGAATTGTTTCACAGTGGAATTACAGGGAGTGGTTAGGAGAATAATACAGGATGTAACTTGGTTATTTTATTTCTCTTGTCAGTGTCAGGCAGAAGACCTGATTTTTAACCATTTGTCTTTCAATTACAAGTTGAATGCCCTTCGTACTTGTTTTTATGTCAGTATCCCTCACTGTCTCTTACTCTTCTTCGTTTTTCCTGCCTCAATTAATTTAGGTTTAAAAACCCTTAGTAATCCTATATTTTGCCTGATGTAGAAAGGAAAAAATAACTTTAAGATTTTGGAAGCAGGAAGAAAATTTCTTGCCCTTTGTTGTTATGATAAAGCATAGAGGGGAAAAAAAAACCTGTTAGGAAAATTCAGTTATAATAATTTAAACAATTGCTCACCCAACAAGTATTAATGGGCTAGAATTATATACAGCTTTAAACTTTTGAAGCCATTTTAACTGAACAGTTGGAAATTTAATCATATAATTTTATTATATTGAAAGACTAGATGGATTTGAGGGATCAGGAAGATGAGAATATGAGTCACTATATATTATATATTGCAGAACAAGTGGGGTTTTAATTTCACTCACAGCCTTACATCTTCTCCATCTGAAGGTGCTTTCATTTGGTAAGAGTGGAACATGCTGAAGTTCTGCAGAGTCGTGACTGAAAAGTCATTCAGTGCTTTTACCCACTAATCAGATTTGTTGATGTATTCAGCAACCCGATCCAGTGATCTGGAGTCCAGACCAATGAGGCCATGCTATTTTCACTCAACCAAATAAATGCTCAAGCTTCTGCTAATGGTAGTAGGAAGACAACCAGATGCAAAAACTCATTTATTTTTTCTGTATAAATGCAGAAAATTAATTTGGCTCTTTTGTATATGGAAAGAGGCAGGGATTAAACAATTCCTAAAAAGGGCAATAATGTTTGAGCACCTATCAGACCTACACAATATTTTTTGCAAACTTTCTAGCACATGCTTGTAGAAGACCCCATGTTTGTTTGGTGGTTTGATTGGGGTTTCTTACTTATTTTACACTTTCCCTAAGTTCTTTGCCAGGTTTCAATATGGAAATCTTAGAAAAATTGTTAGACTATTTCAACTCAGTTTAAGTATGTAAATAGAACTGCTAGCTAACAATGAAAGAGTTTGTCCTGTGCTTGTGTGGGTGAAGGGAATAAATACAATGCTTACCCCTCTTTATTTTTTTAATTTGATCTTGAATGTTATTATTTAATGAAATTTTGCATAGACTTGACATTTTAATTTTCTTTTATCTCCTTGTTTCACTTGTTGTAAAATGTGTTTTACCCTGACTGTACAAAACCAAGCAGCATACTTCTGCTGTAGAAGTAAGCAAGCATCTGTGAGCTGCATATAGTGATTTTGCTAGCAAGGGGAGCACTTAATGTTTCTTTGAGCTTATCTCCTTCTACTTCAATGGGATAAAAACACAGTATATTCTTTGAGGTCTCCATTTGTGGAGGCACTTCTAATTCACCTGAAGACCCAGTTTGTGACATTCACTCTATCTTGTGTGACCTCAAGGGGCAGCTCCGGAAAATGGGAGTGTCAACAGTTCTGTGGCACATCTGGCAGCCTTATGAAGGTCCTTCAGGTACTCCACTATTTGAAATGGTGCTTGGAACATGCACTTTGTAACATTAGTAATTTCCTCTGTTCCATGAGAAAAGAGCAAGTCTGTAAAGACCCAAATGACTTTTAGGAACTTTGGCATTTTTTGTAAATACTGCTGTAATTAGCTGGTTTTTGTAGAGGAAAGTACTGATCACATTAAGCCATGACTTAGACATTCCTAATAAATACAGGTTCAAGGATGGTATGTGCCCATTCCAACACGCTGAAGAGCTTCCAGCGTTCTTACCTCTAGTTTTGTTTTTCTGGTAATGCAAAAAAAGATTGCTTCAAGATTTTTGTTTGCCTTTCTGTACGGAAGTGTTTCCGGCTTCCTACTGAACCCATGAATACAGTGGTTCTGTTGGTGTTAGCATTACTTTGTATTTTCTGGTACACAGAATCCTGATGTCCTGTGCCAGTGTTTCTGGCTTTATTTGTATTTCAGGATTTTGCAGAGATCAATTTTTGCAGTATTTAATTTTTACATGACATCTTGAGATGAGTATGTTGCAATCCATAGGAGCCATTTTAAAAACTAAGTATCAACTGCCTTAAAGAACAAACCTGTTAGGAAAACTGTTCACTTGGCTTGTTCCTCTCTTCAAATTGGTGATAAATTCAACCATGTAGATTTATTTAATTCTGAAGGTTTTTTTATTTCTTCTTTTGTTTGTTTGGTGAGGTTTTTTCCTTCTTCTGTCCTCATGGTGCTTTAAACAGTTCTCTAGAATTAGTGTTGCTGTTACTTAAAAAGTAAAAGATTATTTAAAAGGCTGTGAAAATAATTGTGCTAATTTTTTAACTGTGACACACTGGTGGTTTCATAGCAAGATATTTGTGCCCTTAAATTTTTCATATTTAGTAAATGTCCTTAGAAACTTCCTGAGGAAGCTAGCAATGTTCACATGGTTAACCTAGTCCCATCACTACAGATTGCTTAGCAACTTCTGTTTTGTGTGCTGTAATTGAACTGTGTTTGCTTTTGATCTAATTTTTTTCGCCTTCAAGAAAAATTCTGCCTTTTTTTTCCCTGTAGGCTTCTTTTGTCCTTCTTTCATTTTTTCCAACTAGCTAAATGTACCAAAAGCAGCTTTTTTAGTAACCCTAGTCCATCTCATTAGGGTTGTCTTCTGATTTCAAGGTTTGATTTTAACAACTCCTTGTTCAGTGACTGATTCTACTTAGGACACAGATCCATTGGGTGATAGATGTAAAGTGAGGTTTTTGTTTGTTTTTCTGAATACTTGAAGTTCTAGAACTCAAGACATCTCATCTTGTTGTGAAGCAGTTTTTTAACTGTGTATGGCAGACCAAAGGAGAGACTGTAATTTGACAGGCCAGGAAGAGGTGTGCCTCACTAGTACTTGCTGGAGGAGAGTTTTGACCAAAAAAAACCTCATACTGTTTAGATTTTTTCTATACATCCTTCCAGACTTTTAGGATGAGGCAGGTGTGCACACTTCATTTTGTCTTGCTTCTGGGGTTTCATCACTCACTAATTGATGATGCACAATTGGAGTTGGTGTAGAAACGAGTGAAAGAGTGGGAGCTCAGAGGGTGGTAGAGAAGAGGAGGTTTTGTCTCATCTCTGGAACAAGTTTGGGCAGGGTTAGAAGGGTATTTCTAAACACATGAAAAGACAAGCAGTCATACAGTCAGGTCTCATTTTCTCTGGGATGTACTAACCTTAGGGTTTCTCCTTAGATGGAAGTGCTTCAGCTTCATTTGTACTAGTAGACAGGCAGTTAAGAACCTGATATTGGTGCAGAAAATACAGGTTGTTGCCTCCCTTAGGATGAATTGCAATGTAGTTTTTCTAATTAGTTCTGTACTATGCTGGAGGTACAGTTGGTAAGATCTGCTGGATATTTTAGGTGGCTGTTACGGCTGTTTGTTTTTTAAGTTGCTCTGGCTATGTTCAACATGGTACTTGCTATTCCCATGGGTCTAGTCACTTGTTTTTAGACTACATTCAAGGTAGGGAGTTGAATCTCTGGAGGTCTGCATATGTTTAGTTCTGGCTATGGGTAAAGATTTCTTCTTGTTTAGCTGTCAGGACAGCTACATTTATGGACATTTAAGATAACAGGCACAAGATTTAAAGATTCGGAACCTGTTGACAGGATGTTTTCTATGATGGATGCTGAACTTTCAATATGCTTTTCATGATGTGTCAGACAGTCTGTTTTATCCAAAGTATTTGCTGAAGGAGCTTGTTGGAAAATGAATTTTCCTTTTGGACATCAGGTAAAATAAGATTACCTTATTTTTTCTCCTGTATAATCTTTGTGCAGGGGATGATTAATTCCTATCATGGTCCATTTCTCTGAAAGAGAAAGTGGGAGACAGCAGTAAAGCACTCAGATTTTTTTTTTTCTCCCCTTTTCTGGATTACTGAGCACAAAGAATGGAAATTCAATTTAGGGTAAAGTTCATAAGAAAAATACTCTCCTATTGCACTTTAGAGGCACATAATATGTGTTATGTACTATGCTGATTTTTCATTTCCTGTAAAAACAGGAAGGAGCACTTCAAGGAAAAACGTGCTTACAAACAAATAAAACAGTCTTGTCAAGGTCTGAATTATTCATACATAGGATGAAAAGTGAGTGATTTAAACCTGCAAGTCTGAGTAAGAGCATGAATAATTGTAGTGCTATGCTGTTAAACAGCAAACGAGGGCATCAGAAGATAAATGAGCAGAACAGCCTAGTTCTGGTGTGTCTATACCTTTTTACAGGCAATGAAATAACAAGGTTCACAAAATATTATGCAGCCCTCAGGAACAGGTTTACGAGATTTTTCTTTAAAATCTCTATTCAAGTGATGTAACTTGCTCTGACAGCTACTACAGGGCTGAATCCTGAAAGGCCCAGTGTACCTGAGCATGCCAGCAGTAATTATCTCAAATTGCAGAAGGTCAGCAGCACTGGATTCACAGGACTTGTGTTAGCCTTCCCCCTGCATCTGACTGGAGGTCATCCCATTTGTAGCTCACCCAGGTAAGTATGAAAAACAGAGTACATGGGAAATGTTTGCTATTTGAGATTAAGAATGAGCCTTATACAGAGTTCACACACAGCTGAATTCAACAGTGAGTTTTCCATTACTAAGTTCCTGCTGCTGATGTCAGGTAGAGGCTGTAGCTCTAAATGTGTGGTGATCTCAAGTGGGTATCAGTGCACACAACCATTTTTTCTTCTGTGTGTCTGGAGTTCCTTCCCACACAGAATGGTGTTTTTGAAGGGGTAGTCTCTGTCACCTTCCCAAATGTCAACAAGAACTCTTGTCACCAGGGGTGCTGTCCAGGGTTCCTGGGTCTGCTGAGCACAGGTACTCAAAACTGAGTAGAAGGCACAGTCCTTGTTAAAAGCATACCATTTGCTTAGGTAGCAGCACTAGCAGCTCTGAATGATTAATTTGGATTGCATCAACTGCTTGGCCTTAAGAAACTATAAAAACTCAAAAAAATGACAGGAATTCTGACCATTTCCAGATGTAAATCCTGTTAACCATTGCTTGCTCTTCAAGGAAAATATCCTTCTGCAGATTATTTAAAAACATGATGTAAGAGAAAAGTTGTTGTAAGGAATAATCTAGAGTGGAGGTCTGCATATGTACTCCTCCATGTCCCTAAAATTATTCCTCCTGAGGTTCATTATCTTTGAATCTTTAGCCATAAATCTTCCCTCTTAGTGAATGTCGTGGAGTTTTTCTTCTTTTGAGATATGGTTAATTTTAATCACATCTAGTTCTAATTCATAGCAAGCTGTAATTTCAATTAAATCATCAGCATTATAGTAGAATTTTCTGATAAAATGGCAGGTAGCACATAGTGATTCCTGTAATATATCACCTTGATGGTATTTCTTTCAAGCTTTTAGATAATTTTCTCAAACTTTTTAACAACAAGTGAAGCAAACCAAACCAAAATGTCTCTCTCCAGGAAATATGTAGGTGTATACCAACCTAGAGTGATGATAATCTACCACATTTTAAGATTCTAGCAACACATAGAGCATAGAGTGGCTTTTTTGTTCACCCTTTTTGCATGCTCTAAAAAAGGTACACAAGAAGGTTTTGGTTTTCAATGACAATTGAAGCTCATTATGTAGTTGTTTGTTTTTCTTTAATTTCTAATTTCAAGTTTTGAAACTTGGGAAGGTAGTCATTTAGCAGAAGCTTAACCTATAGTCATTTTGTGGCTGAAAACTAGACTGTGACAGAGGAGAGAGAGAAGAGAGCTCTTTTTCTTTCTGCTATGACCTTAGACTTCCTTCTTGTAGGCAGAAGTTGCAAATGGTTGAGTTAAAAGTCGGGAGATGTGTCAGTTTAAAAAAGTTAATAGATGTGATTTATACTGTGAAGGGATTGAGGTGATTTATGGTAACTCAATATGTTTTTGGAGTCCTTCAAAATAGAATTTATTTTTGAAGTGTAAGAAGAAACAAACAATTTAACTTGAAAATTTGTGAAGCCACTTTTCAGTGGCATATAAAAGAGTATTTGTTACAAAGCAATATGTCATGGTGATTAAAAGATTCTTACTACTTTATATGGTATAAAGTTTGAGTGAATAACGGCATAGGATTATCTGCAGCTTTAAATGAACTTTGAGTATTTATTTTGCAACTTGCACATAGTCTTCTCTGACTTCTGGTAATGCCCTACAACTTGTTGTCATCTTGTGGGCTTATATGCGTAGTGACTCCAGCTGTACCAGCACTCTGGGTTTGGGTCTGTGCCAGGGAGGCAGAGACAATGCCCAGCTGTGGCTCAGGGACAGCAGGGTCCTGTTTGCAGTAGGCCATTGGATTTGGCCACCGTGTTTGGGAGGGAAGGGCCATTGGCTGCTTGAATTGAAGTTTCCCAGCCAGAGGCAGTGGGGATGGGGAATGTTTAGGGGCTCGTATTGTTTGCTGTATCACTCTTGTATTGACTATCTTGGGACACCAGGGACTTGTCTGCCATATTGTAGGTGGCTTCCAATCTACCTTTCTGCTTTATGTCCTGCTCCTGTGATTCTGTATTTCCCCCCAGTAGAAAAGATGATCTGTCAGAAGCCCATCTCAGGCAGGAGTGAATGGGAGCATGTGTTAGGACTGTATCAGTTGGAAATTCTTCTTTTCATAGGAGAACCAGAGGGGCAAGCCTTGTCAGTGTGGCAAAATTAAGGACAGGCTTGAGTTTGCACCAGTGTTCCATATTTCCCACCATCCACTCCAGGAATTATGACTACAGAGAGCTGTCAGAAGTGTCTTTTTTACTGTTCTCCTTGTACAACTTAGCTTTGCTCTTGGAATATTTGATAATAGGAACCCATATGCTTCTACATGCATGCTTTTGGTAATGAAAAAGATTACCTCCTTCATGCAAAAAAATATACAAAACTCAAAGCAAATGTTACTGACTTGATTTACATTTAGTTTAATAGAAAGAAACCTTCAGAGAAAGGTATAACATCGCTTTCCCAGTAATACACTAAAATCTTTTACTATGATTGCAGTGGTCTGTGGTTTCATGTTGATTAGTTCTAAGGTTTGCTAGTTTCTAAAAAAATTGTCTAAAATGAAGAAGAAAACAAATGCAGTTGATGGGCTATCAAGAAAACTCCATGCACTTTTCTAATAATAAAAGATTAAATATTCTGAATGTATCGTGGTGTATCCTTCAGGGAAAGTGGGTGCAGTTTTTCCTAGGCTTTTCTGGAATTCTTATTAATATTAACTTCTAGCAATGCATTAGAGTGGCATTACAAACCCCAGAGCCTGTTTCAGATGCTCATGCTGCCAAGTTCAATCCATGTGTAAGTTGTAGACATGATAGTTTTTCTGGGAGAAAAACACATTGCTATTTTAAGAGATCTCTTGTGTTTGCTTTGCTGTGTTTTTCACCTCATGAAGCATTAACAGAAGTGAAATGTTTGATATAAGAAATTGATTGTTTTATTGGGTCTAATTCAGTCTTGAATGTGAACCAGTAGTGTTTGCATTATTCTGCAGTTCTGTTCTAACTGTCACAGTGGTGTGTAATTCTAGCCTGGGATTTGATATTTCCCCTTAAGATGAAACATAAACTGGACTGAAGAGCAGCTTTTGCTACCAAGCTACAGTTTGAGGCTTTCTAGTATCAGTCCTTCATTTACAATAGCATTTGGTAGGTTTCAAAAGGCCTTGCAATGCTTTGAAGACTGACCCTTTTTTCAAGAGTTCCACTAGGCTTTAAAAACGAACTGGTTTTTGAAATGGACTTGTCTTCAAGCTTCAGTGATTCTGGAGGGATTATTTTGTGGTTTTATTTTCTGTGTCTGTTTCTTGGGATTTTTTTTTTTTAAATTAAAGGGCTCCTTTTAAATTATTTTCTGAAATATGTAGTTCACATTATGCTCAAGTTGAACAGAATATATATGCTGTGGAACAAATGGTTTAAATATTAATTCTTACGGAAGACAATAGAAAGGGAAATGCCTCTGACACTCAATTTGCAGCATAGCATGGAACAGTCAATTACAAAGGTGAAGATCCTGACTTTGAATGCAAGCTATTATCAGTCAGACATAAGTTGTGGATAATCATCTCCTGTAAATCCCACCATTACAACTCCTGCCATTGTAAGTCAATGTACAGGACATTTGCAATCTGATTGTGAATCAGTGCTTTTTCTCAAGTCTGCTATTCATTTCAAATTGTTTAATTTTTCTCAAGGGTATCATACTCTCATGCTCAAGGGAGTGTTGAAGGTGCTGATAGAGAGTAACAGTTCTTGAATTACTGCATTTAGCCTGATGTCTTATTTGTCAGTAGTTTTGGGGGAATTTAAAATTCATAATCTTTTTATAAGTTATGTTTTGCATCCAATTCTAACCTGAGATGGCTTTGTAAGCAGGTAAAAATAATGGCTGCACATTTGGTAACTTGTGATAGAGCCCCTCAGCAGCTAACTAAAAACTGCCTTATACTGCAGAGCATCATCTGCATTTATTTGCATTACCTTTGTGCCTGGATGTCCCTGGAGGAATTGCAGGGTATTATGTTAGGCATTGCACAGATTTGTAGGAACTTCTAGTTCTTGGCCCAAAAAGCCCAGAACTGAAGTATGCAAGGGAGACTGAAGAACGTTCTTGCTCTTTTCACATACAGTGTGATTGAGGGTTGGAGGGAGATTAAATTATTTACTCAAGGTCACAATGTTGTCTGCAGCAGAGCTGGAAATGAGTCCAGATTTCCTAAGGGCTGGTGAGAAACTAAGAGTGCTGTTTGACAGAGAAATTCATTGTTTTGACATTAGTTTCCTTTGTAATGAGTGAGGGAAAAGAGTTGATTGGAAATTTCTTATGGGTAAGGAAAAAAGACAGAGTTGAAGATTGAGAGAAGCAGAATAAGATAAAATAAGCAAGAAAAAGAGAAAGAAGCATGTCAGAGCATTTTTATGAAAGGGGGAAAAATCAAAGTCATTTTTCCTCTGCATCATTTGGGTCCTTGAACTGATGTATTGTTTTAAATAACTTCCAATTAGAGAACACTTGTCTTTACTTTGTGCTTGTGATCCAGAACTCTATTTTAGAACTTAGGCATTCTGACTATTTTTTTCTTTTTTTTT